>BPLR01006724.1:0-126463 GCA_021605095.1 Caerostris extrusa
AGTAAATTGCGACCGATTCGGATTTCGTTCTTTCTTTTTATTTGAAAAATCTTTTCTAAACTCTGATGCGAAACGCTTCCTTCTTCAAGAGTAGTTGCCGAAATCGTGCAAGACAATGGAATATATTTCTAGATGCGACGGGCATTCAAAAAAAATTTTCATTCTGATGAGTCATCATGAAATATTCATCTTCTTTAAGGATGCGGTTTTTTCCCTACAAGTTTACCAGTGTTACAACGCAACAAATTGTTTTAAGAGAACATGCTAAACTGAGTCCTTGTGATTCTTTTTGAGTGAACGACGACGTTCAAATCACGACTTTTAAAAATAAAAGTTTAAAAAAACTAAAAAACACGCTTTTAGAGTTAATCAAACTAAAAAGTATTAAAAATAATTGTTCACATAAAGAATAAAATGACTGACGAGAAAATGAATGTGCTGTTCTAAAAAGCGTGGGGTGCTCGATATCAATCGTTATAATTTTACACTAGTTTCATCCCGAAATGCAGGGATTGGTTTAAAATGTCATACAAAGCATCCCAACGCTTTTAGAACAGTGACATTCATTTTTTCGTCAGTCATTTTATTCTCATGTTAACAAATTATTTTTAATCTTTTTAGTTTGATTAACTCTAAAAGCGTGTTTTTTAGTGTTTTTAAACTATAATATTTAAATGAGGTCCCGGTACGGAGGACTGGAACTATAGTTCTTACAATAATTGGGGTAAAACAAAAGCTAATTGTAAAATTGTCAAACAAAGGCTAAAAATGCGAATATGTGGAGCCAGCCACGATTCGAACATGGAATCTCCTGATCCGTAGTCAGGCGTGTTATCCGTTGGGCCACTGTCCCACGTAAGCTTGAATGCCTTAGGTACTTTCATTCTACATGGGTTAAATTGCTCTTCATAAGTTAAGATAAAATCACTCATCCTGGCGATTCGAATCATGATGAGATAATAAACTTACCAAAATATTTTAGTGTCGTCGGTCCTTGATAAGTCTACAACGTTCAAATTAAATCGGATCGCTTAAAGTAGGGCAAAATCGAGCCCAAGAGTCAGTTACAAACAAACAAACAGGTGAAACTAATAAGCGTATTAAAAAAGAAAGAAATCATAAATTTCCGTTTTGTGTTATTATAAAGATCAGATTTTAATCTTTTGAAAATAGTTTTGAATTCATTTTTAAAACCCTTAAGAGTAAGAAAAGAATTGCTTCATTTACGTGTTAGGATATCAAATAAATACATTCAATACTTCCAATTGAATTTCTCACGAAACTGTATTGTTCAGTACAGGGGTGGCCAACCTAAATGATCTTACGGGCCACTTTGGAAATGCATCTAACTCCGCGTATAAAATCATATAACCTCATATTAGATTTAGACACCATAGACATTTTTTCTGGAATGAATAATTGAAGTACAATGAGTCCTTTTTCATTCTGGGTTCTAGTCTGAGTCAAGGAGGGAACAAATGGCTTGTGGGGATTGACTTTCTGATTTCCGACATATAGAGGGTTGAAATTTCGAGTCATGGAGGTTTGGGGGGCTTGAAGGGAAAGGGAACAAAAAAATTTTTTTCGAGTTGTGGAGGTTTTCGACTTAAAAGAGGTTCTACTGTTTTATTATTTGTATTTAACTTTGTAAACTTTTTTATACTTTTAGGTGAGATAACTGTTTTTCAATTCCCCACTGTTAGTTCACACTCTCCCTATATATATCTTGTTCAAATTTTCAATCGTTCATAAAATACTTTTTATTCATCCCACTCAAGTTCAAGTAAATTTTTTTAATTCTTGTAGTGGATGACACTGAATGTTAATACAATTTTTTCAAATATTAATTAATTAATTTTTAGTTTTATATGGGAGAAAAAAATGTTCTCTTCTATAAGATATTTAGCAGGATATAAATTTAGGAATCAATAACGTCAGAGGCGAAGCGTGTAGATCGCTGGAAAAAAAAATTTCTTTTTCTGATTCTTTTTTCATTCAGTGTTCTAGTCTGAGTCGAGGAGGGAACAAAATGGAAAAGGAAACATGTGTATAAATGAGTGAGAGAAATGGAAAGTGTATATGTGTGAGAGAGAGAGAGAATTTTTTTTTCAAACTTTAAAAAAATAATGAAAATTATTTGTAAAGGACTTTTCTGTAATATAGTGAAAAATAAGTAGGAATTGACTTTAAAATTTTTTTTTATACAGTAGAGCCTCTGTGAAGTCGAACTTCAAGGGAGACGCCAAATAATTCGAGTTATAGAGTTTCCGATTTATGGAGGATTCAGATTTACGCGGATTTTTGTAAGGAAATATTCGACTTGTAGAGGTTTAAATTCTATCTAACTTATTTTGAGAATTATAAGAATAAGAATTACAACACGAATATTTCATAGAATTAGTTATTCTATTTACTGTATACTCATACATTGTTTTCTAAGAAGCAATGAAGTGCATTGTCGGCAAATCCTTAAAGTCGGTAACTTATTTTTCTTCCAGCTATAGAGGTAATTAGTTTCAAAGGATCGAGTTGTAAAGATTGTAAAACCAAACATTGCTAATGTTCGAGATACAGAGGTCCAATAATTTTTTTTTTTTTTTTTTTTTTTCGTGTTACGGAGGGAAAATATATACCAAAATGGCTTGTGAGGATTGACTCACTATTTCGACTTATAGAGGGTTGAAATTTCGAGTCATGGAAGTTTGAGACTTGAAGGGACGCAACAAAAATTTTTTCGACTTATCGAGGTTCTACTGTATATATTACTTCTTTATTGTGGAGAAAAAAAAAAAAAATTGTGAATATTTTTGTATTTAATCTCGCGTGGCAAACCCATTGGCAAGCTATTCTGTAATAAATAGTAGTCGAGAACTTTCGTGTAGAATTTGGAATACTTCATTCTTCATCTGCGACGACACTTATCTTACTTTATTATATTCTTTTAGAGATTCTTGAACAATTCATTCTTCATGAAGTTCTTGATCTATTCAACGCTGCTATATTCATGTGGCTATTCCAATCCATTGCTTCTTATATCTCGTGCATTATTAAACATTGGCATATTCCCGAGTTTATTCGGAGGAATAATTACTGTTTTTTGTTTTTTTTCTCTAATGCAGCTGGCAAACACTTGGACACTTGTCTTAGATGTCTTAAGGCAAGTGCTGCACAGACGTTACTCACTTTGCATTACATGGGGGGCACGTGTAACTTGGAGATAAGCCACGGACGCAGAGCAACAATGCCCCGCAACGCTCTATGATCATTAGGCCGGGACCTACGGTTTAAAGTGGATTCGAACCACTACGAGCATCCATGGCACCAATGGGACTTGAACCCGAAACCTATGGCACCGAGTACTAGCCACTCGGCCATTCAGGCCCAAATAACAATTGTCGAATGAATAATAATTCTCGAATGTTCACACATGGTAAGTTTAAATTTACTGAGCAGATTTCAGGTTTTTACATTCTTTCCAAAACAAAGGTTTATTTATTTTTGGTATTTAAATTTGTAATCCTTTTATTCTTTGAAGAACATTTTTTTTTTTTTTTTTTTTGCGAGAAATTTTTTTTTTAAAATATATTTGTTGTTTAATTTCGCGTGGCAACACCCATTGACTCGGTATCGGCAAGCTATTCGGCAATAAATAGTAGTCGAGAACTTTCTTGTAGAATTTTAAATACTTCATTCTTCATTTACAACTAGAATTTTCAAACTTTTATATAATCTTTTGGCTATTGTATGTGACAACGTTTCTTGTAGAATTTGGAACACTTCATTCTTCATTTGCGATGACAATCTTATTTTTGTATATTCTTTTAGAGATTGTTGAACATTTCATTCCTCGTGAAGTTCTTGATCTATTGAACGTTGCTATATTCATGCGGCTATTGAATTTGGCTATTCCAATCAATTGCTTCATATATCTCGTGCATTATTAAACATTTTTGTATTCCTGAGTTTATTTGGAGGAATAACAATTGTTGAATGAATAATAATTCTCGAATGTTCACACATGATAAGTTGAAATTTACTGTGCAGATTTCAGGATTTTACATTCTTTCCAAAACAAAGGTATATTTATTTATTTATTTTTCGTATTTCGTATTTTTTTTTCTTTTGTCGAGAAAAATTTTTTTGAATATTTTTGTTATTTAATTTCGCTGGCAACTGGAAACTGGCGTACCGATTACGGAGTATCAACAGGGGGAAATACCCCTTAAACCTCCTCGTCTTAATTCATAGATATGTTTGGAATTATAATAAGCTGCTTAATTAATGTTAGTATAAAATGCAAGATAAAGTTTCAAAATTCAGATTAAAGTGACACTCAAAAAAAAAAAAAAAAAAAAAAAAAAAAGATTAAAAATACTAAATACAAAAAGTAAAATGCAAAATAAAAGAATTTAAAGTTAAGTTTAAATTCGGTACAATTAGGGACCCGTTGTCGATGCCATACTATTGTAAATACTATTGTATTGCCATACTAAATACTATTGTAAAAAGTTTAGCAGAGTATTAACTCATTGTGATGCAAATAGTACATAAAAGGGTTATGCTGAACGATGAAAGCCATGATGATGATGCTGAAAAGTAAATGATTATCCCCCCAAAACACCCATTGACTAGGTATCGGCAAGACATTCGGTAATAAATAGTAGTCGAAAGCAGTCGAGACGACACATAGCTGTCTAGCTGTCGCGTGACGCCGGGGGGCTAAGGGCGGTCATATTTAGACGGTGCTCTGATGGATGGGGAAGTCTGGGAGGGAGTTATTGTTGGAATCTTTTGGCACGCTTCAAATGTCAGCTCTTGGCGGTCCTCCACCCGCCAACTGCACTCTTCCGGTTCACAACACCCCTCTTCGAGACGTTCCTCTGAACCACACTTTAGAAATCTCAATCTTGTAAAAAATAAATTCAATTTTTGCCCCAAAATGCAAAGAATTTCTATCAAAATGAAAACGCTAAGGGGGGCAATATCTTCAGTTGTATCTTTCCATAACACTACTGTGTCCAAAAACGTAAGACCAATTTTTCAATTTAACATTCCCGGGGCTTACTTTTTACTTTTAATTTACTTTTTAAAAGCTTACTTTCTTAACTTACTAGGGCTTACTTTCAATTTTTTTTTTTTCTTAATGGAATAACCTAATAGCAGCTTTAAAAACTGTAAGAGAGATAATACTACTGTGTCCAAACAATAAGTCCAATTTTCAACTTAAAATTCCCGGGGATTATGGAATTTCAATTTTTTTTTTTTTCTTTGTTTAGGTTGCTGGCACTGTCCTTGACATGTGTGGGAAATTTGACGTCAAAATACTCATTAGCGTTTGAGTTACGCTTGGCTTTGGGAGACGCTGAAACTGATTCCGGCGATTTTGAAATGTCTATATGAATTGGGCAAAGAACTTGCATTCAATTTTGTTTGCGGGAAACGTATGGAATATTGCAGAAGGCATTCGGTAAGCATTCTTATATCGAAAAGAAATACTTACAAGTGGCATAAACTGTTCAAAGAAGGCAGAGAACGTGTTGAAGATGAACAGCCCTCTGGTTTGCCTTCTACCTCAACCGACGAAGCTCACGTCCAAAAAAATTAAAGATTGGGTGCTTGCAAACCGTCGATTTACAATTAGAGACCTTGCTGATGATGTTGGAATTTCAAAAGGATCGGTCAATTCCATTTTGGGCGTCAAATCTCGATGGGTACCGAAAACACTGAATGCGCCAGCTCGAACTGCATTGATTCTTCGTGACTTTTTGCCAAAAAATGAAACCCATATCGTTCCACGACCACCGTATTCACACCGTGCGACTTCTGGCTCTTCCCTAAACTCAAAAGACTACTCGGGGAACACCGTTTTGAGTCGATTGAAGAGATTCAACGTGAATCGCCACCCGCTTTGAAGGCCATCCCTGCCGATGACTTTTTATCATGCATTGAGGATTGGGAAAAAATTTGGCATGCGTGTTATTTCTGGTGTACGTTTTGGTACTTTTCCGTAAACAAGTCTCTCATTTCGCCAACATCCTATTTTTCATTGCGCATAAATGCATTTTGTCCGGAGGAAATGAAATAAATTAAGAACTTTGAAGGTGATGAAATATATTTGGAAGAATAAATAATGTAATTGGTCTTACTTTTCGGGCACAGTATTAGAGTAGAACGCGCCTCGGGGTTGCCAGTTTGAGGCAAACACACTCCTCACATGACTTTTACAATCGTCATTGTCCATTATCAGCTGTGACGTACGTTGTTGGCGCGAAATCCTACAATGATTTTCGAAGGATATTGTTGATTTTTTTTAGCTGTCAATAAGGGTAAACTTAATTTTCTAAATATTTGGAATTTATAATCTATTTCTTGAGTCATATTTTCTTCCAAAATGTTAAAAGAATGTATGTATATTTTATAATGGCCAAAGTAGTGAAAATAAATGTATTAAAAATACATTATGTGTGCATCCCTATATTCAAAAATGAACTGTCGAAATGATGAGAAAAAATTAACTTTGATTTTAAAATAATATTCTTGCGAATATAGGACAGATATTGCATGTTTTATTGATGAGTTTACAGTTATGAGTTCGCAGAATAATTAAAATATAAACACCAATAACAATCATCACCAATTACGATAAACACCAATTGCAATTTGCAACACCCATAATAAACAAATTGAGATCGATTTGCAAAAGCTAAGAGAAAAAGTGGATAAACACATATCGCACTACTAAAATAAATATTTTTTAATTATTTCGTTTTTTTTTTTATTCCGTTTATATTTATATATTTTTGTATTTCATTTTTTTACAATGTGCGTTTAGTATCATTATTATCTATGTTTACATGTAAGAATAATAGTAAACACAATAATAAATCATTATGTTTCAAATTTTGACTAAAAAAAAAAAAAAAAACCTTTGACTCCAGTCTATGGTCTACAATCTACCGTCTAGAGTCTATGGGTCTAAATCTAATAGGGGGATATATAATTTGAAATGCGGCCCGAGTAGTTATGGTGCGTTTCGAAATTGGCTCGCAAGATCATTTGGGTTGGCCACCCCTGAACTAAATGGTCACATTTCGCCAAATATATTTTGTTTCTGGAGACGTTGCGAACACACCAGTGCAATAAACCATTTCGAAAATAAAACAACTCACTTTCTTTTAATGCAAGATCCTCCTCATTTAAAATTCATTTCTTCATCCACTTAAGAAATGCAAACGTGCTATATTTGGCGATTTATCGCTTTGAGCCTGGCTAATGGAAAAGTACAACGTTTTCTGCGAGATGAGCGAATTCGTGTATAAATCGACACCAATGTCATTTAGCTTTAAAAAAATATTCAATAAAAATTCTCCACTTATTTGGTTTGCGGTATTTTATGTAATTTTTATTAAAATTTACTACTGTGTCCAAAAAGTAAGACCCATTTTCAATTTAAAATTCCTGGCGATTATGGAATTTGTGAACATTTATGTGAAATTTCTCGCCAAAATATTCATTAGTGTTTGAGTTACGCTTGGCTTTGGGAGACGCTGAAACTGATTCCGGCGATTTTTGAAAGGTCCGAATTCATTGAGCGAAGAACATTAAATGCTAAACGTATAGAATGTTGCAGAAAACGTATAGAATGTTGCAGAAGGCATTCGGTGATCATTCCTATTAATTAAAAAATTAAAAAGTTTTCGTGCTTGCAAACCGTCGATTTGCAATTAGAGACCTTGCTGGTGATGTTGTAATTTCAAAAGGATCGGTGAATTCCATTTTGGCTTCTAAAGCGTCAAATCTCGTGGGTACCGAAAACACTGAATGCTCCACATTGCATTGATTCTTCCTGACTTTTTCTCCAAGAATGAAACCCATATCGTTATACAACCACCGTATTCACACCGTGCGACTTCTGACTATATCCTAAACTGAAAAGACCACTCCGTGGACGCCGTTTTGAGTCAATTGAAGAGATTCAACGAGAATCTGCGTGCATTTTGAAGGTCATCCCTGCCGATGACTTTTTAGCATGCATTGAGGATTGAAAAAGAAGTTGGCATAAGTGCATTGTGTCCGGAGGAGATGACTTTGAAGGCGATGAAATAAATTTGGAAGAATAAATAAAAGAGTTTTTGAAAAAAAATAATTAATTGGTTTGACTTCTTGGACGCAGTAGTATTTGGCGAGTTATCTCTTGAGCGCGGCTAACGGAAAAGTGCACACGTTCTCTGCGAATTGAGCGAATCCGTGTACAAATCGACTTCAATATTATTTAGCTTTAAAAAAATATTCAAAAAACTTATTTGGTGTGTGGTATTTTATTATAATTTATGATATTTTATGCACAAAATTGCCCCTGAATAGTTCTAACGCTAAAGTGAAAATTATTTATTAAGAAGTTACAGGTCATTGAAGACCAGGATAGAAGAATTCATTTCTTCAATATCGCTTCTCAAAAAAAAAAAAAAAAAAAAAAAAAACGAAAGTAAACAGACAAAGTTGCAGTTAACAGGCTGTGTAAATCCATAAATTTACAGCTTCTTGACAATGAAGAAGAGAATAATGTGGCAGCAGTTTCGAAACACCGGCCATTGTTTGGCGAGAGACGTCAAATTATAACATCAGCGTGAGATCGATTGGAATTCTTTGACCTGATGCTTTTTTTTTCTTTATATATTGTTTTTATGTTGTAGCATACAAAGTCGCAATCCCCTTCAAGGTTAAGGTTATGATTAGGTAGTAGTGTTCGTCTTTTTTTTTTTTTTTTTTTTTAATTAATTCTTTAATTTCTTATCTCCAACGATAGTGGGGAAAAAAATCAATGAAAGGAAGTTATGAAAATGTTTATTTAAATTGTTCTGCGATGCTTATGCGAGATATTAGTCGCAGAAGATTTCAAAAAACAATTTAAATACCAAATCGTTTTGATTACGATTAAATGATGGATAGTGTTATGGACTGTACATTCGATTATTCTTATTTCCTTTTTAATTTAATTGTTGGACATTTCGTAATGTCCAGCATTGTCGTTAATTCTTTATTTAAAAAAATATTAATATTATTTAAGAATTTTTTTATCAATTTGAGAACTTCCGAATTAATTATTAATTATTAATTATTATTCTATGATGTCTCTTATTGTAGATTAATACGGAAATCCTTGGCCGCGTAGCGGATACTAACTCCTTCATTGTAAAATGTTGAAACATAGCGGTGGTCTCATGCCCTTTGAGTTAATAAGAAAAATTAAATGCCCTTTTTTAAAAAGAATTATTTATTTAATAAAATTATAAAATGAAAAATAACAAAAATTTTAAAAGTGTAGATGTTGATGAAATCAGTTGCATGTAATAAAAAAAAAAATAAAAACTATTCTACGATGTTTATACGAGATATTAGTCACAAAAGGTTTTGGAAAATTATTTAAGTACCGAATCGTGTTGATTACGATTAAATTATCGATAGTGTTATGGAACTGTACATTCCAATTTTTATCTCTTTTTAATTTAATTATTGGAAATTTCGTAATTTCCAATATTGTCGTTAGTTCTTTATTTTTTAAAAAATATTAATATTATTTAAGAATTTTTTATTGATTTGAGAACTTCGAATTAATTATTAATTATTATTCTACGAAGTTTATGCGAGATATTAGTAGCAAAAGATTTCGAAAAACAATTTAAATACCGAATTAAATTATCGATAATGTTAATCGATTTTTCTTATCTCATTTTTAATTTAATTATTGGAAATTTCGTAATTTCGAACATTGTCGTTAGTTCTTTATTTAAAAAAAAATAATATTAGTTAAAAAATTTTTGTTGATTTGAAAACTTTTAATTAATTATTTTACATTAAAATTATTAATTATTATTACATTTATTAAATTTGGAGATTTATAATAATATAAATCGATTTATCGATTTAAGGTCGATATTTTTTTATCTTTAAATTTTTAAATTAATAAACTAGATTAAAAATTTATGATATTTAATTTATACATCTAAAATCATAAATTTTCTGAATTCATTATATTTTTTTTTTCAGAAAATTAATAATAATACAATTTTGAATTATACATTTAAAATAATAATAATTTTAAATGTATAAATTATTATTATACATTTAATTAATTATTATAAATTTAATTATTTTGATTCAAACATATTCGTAACAGATAAAAAAGCAATATAATTTTTTAAGAGATTTTTTATTGATTTCAGAACATTGAAATAATTATTTGACATTAAATACTTTGATTCAAACACTTCTTAACAGATAAGAAATAAAATTTTATATAATTAAAGTATTTCATTATCATTGTTTTATTTATGTTTAAATTTATTTAATGGAACAAAATAATTTTTTTCGTAGATAATATTTAATTCGTTAAAAAATGGGGAAAAAATGCAATACTGCGGTTATGTTTGAATTGACTCAGTGATATTTGCATTAGAGTAGTTTTGATATAGAAAATTGGACTTTAAACTTATTTTATTTTTATAGAATGCGTTTCATTATTCATCTATACATTATTATATTCATCTATTCATTATTCATTTACACGTTTTATTATTCACCTATTTTATTATTTTTTTCTAATGCAGCTGGCAAACAGACAGTTGTCTCTTATGCCTTAAGGCAATCGCTACACCGACGTTTACTCACTTAGCACTACCCAGGGAGTGTGCGTAGCTTGAAGATAAGCTACGGACGTAGAATCACACTACCCCGCAACGCTCAAAGAGCCTGTTAGACCGGGACCTACGGTTTAAAGTGGATTCGAACCACTATAAACTTCCATGGCCCTGCCGGGACTCAAACACGAAACCTGTTACACCAACCGCTAGCCACCCGCCCCTTAGGCCCTCACCTATTTGATAACTTTCCTTTTTGTTATTTTTATGAACATAGCTCAATAATTCGCAATATTGATAGAAAAAAAATTCTATCTATGAAGTTTGCTGCAGTTAAAACTAGATCTTAAAGCTTAAAACTTGTTTTGAAAAAAATTACTATAAATAAAATTTTTATTAATTTGCTTTTTAAAAATATTTTACAATGTTAAATTTCTCAAAATTTGTTTTAAATTTGCATGTTTTAGTGAATTACAACACTTTTTGCAAGTATAATTCAGTATAATTATGAATTTAAAATGAAGAAGTGAAGCATATAAAATAATATTGACGAACTTATACAAAATTGAAATTCAAATATTGAGCCTTCCTTCCTTTTGCTCTGGAGGAAAATGATACAAACCCCACTTCCGAATGGCGTGTTTGTTTTAAATAGTGATAGCAAACAGCATTATTCCGCGTAACTCTGGATAACGCTGAATCTGCTGCATATCTAAATGCGGTAAAACGTAGTAGTAGATCTTTGATCACAGTGCCCGATATTCGAAAAGTACAACATATTGCACAATTAAATAACAGAAATGTACATTGAATTTTCTTTAAGAAAAAAAAATTCCCAGAGCCAAGAAAAATTTATTGTAGAGTAATTAAATTCGAACAATGCATTTGTCTAAACATACTTAATTGATTAAATTTTAAAGATCACAGGTTAACTTAATATCAAGAAAATGCATTTCAAATGTAAACTACTGTTACATTAATGGCCGGTGTAACCTCCAGAATATTGAATGCAAGCCTGCAAAAGTTCATACATCGTGTCATACAGGTGCCGAATGTTATTTTTGGTATGGAGTTCCATGCTTGTTGTACTTGTTTTGTCAATACTGGGACGGTCAGTGCTGGTTGTGGATAATGCTGGAGTTGTTGTCCAATGATATCCTATACGTGCTCAATTTCAAATATTCAAAATACATACAATGAATTGCATATTTACAATGTAAAGCATTTCAATAGAAAAAAATTTTCTTTCTGAAATGGTAAACATACATGAAACGTTTTAAGAATGTTTATATTATGTTTATAATACGTTGCTAATATCTCTACATTCCTTTAAAATTGCTTTTTAAGAGAACGACGAGAAAACAAGTAATATAAAAAAAAAAAAAAAAATCTAAGTCAATTCCTACTTAGGTCAACAAAGAAAAATTCTATTTTAGTTACTTTTTATTAAATAATTACAAATAATATAAATATGTATATACATATGACAGAATCACAATATTTATTCCTGAATTTATATCCTGCTAAATATCTTATAAAAGAGGAATTTTTTATCCCCATATAAAACTACAATGAATTATCATGAAGTTCATCCTTCTCCATAAAAATTTTTAAAGTCAATTCCTACTTTTTCCCCACTATATTGCAGAAAAAGTCCTTTACAAATAAAGTTGAAATTTTCCTCTTACATCTGGTGCCATCTATTATTAGATACATGCAACTTAAATCTAAAAAAAACTAAAATTAATTATATTTAAGGAATGAATTAATATTTGAAAAAACTGTATTAACATCAAGTGCTACAAGTTTCAAAAACTGTGTTTGAACTTGAGTGGATGAATAAAAAGCATTTTATGAATGATTGAAAATTTGAACAAGATATATAAATATGTATAGGAAAAAGTGTGAACTAATAGTAGGAATTGAAAAAAAAAAAAAGGGAGCTCTTGGCTTAGAACGAAAGGACAAAAGAGTGATATTCAGCCAAGCGGGCAACCCTTCACCACGGTCATTAATTGTGCGGCAAAAGCGCTCAAATAATTGCGTGTTTTGTCTAAACGGATTGTTGTTTACTGAGAAGGCTCTCGTCCGGTGAGAGCAGCAGCCGAAACACTTTCCGCTATCTCCGCGCCTCCCCTCGTTCCCACCCTTCTCACCTCTTTTATTTATTTATTTTTCATTATTATTCCTTTCTCTTAATTTAATTCTCTTAGTCTAGCCTCTTCTGAATTCTTTTCTTTTTCTTTCATGTAATCTTAAGAATTATTTCATATTTGTTTTCTTCTTAGAAATTTGCAACTACCGTGATTTCGGTTTGTGTGTGTGGCTGGCGCAGTTGGTCACGGTTTAGACTCGTTATCGGGAATTTTTTTCTTCGAGTTCAATTCGCCATTAATTATTGGCGATGATACATTCGGCGCCAATCGCTGTGTTCGATCATTGTATTCTTTTTTATTTACATTTTGTGAGATTTTTAATCTTAATATTTTAAAATACAAAGCTCACTTAAATGCTTAATTATTTAATAATATTGCATAAGTTAAATAGTATTCAATATTATTAAGTCCATCATTACTTATTGGCGATGATGCATTCATCGCCAATCTCTGTGTTCGATCATTTTTTCTTTGAATTATTTTTTTATTTACATTTGTGAGATTTGATTTTTAAATTTAATATTTTAAAATACAAAGCTTAATTAAATTATGTAACAATATTGCAGAAGTTAAATAATATTTAATATTATTAAGTCCACCATTACTTATTGGCGATACATTCATCGCTAATTGTTGTGTTCGATCATTTAATTTTTTTTTTTTTTTTTTCGTTTACATTTGTGAGATATGATTACATTATTAACTTTATATTTTGAAGTACGAATGATAGTTTAATTACTTATTAATATTGCATGATATTTAATAAGTTAAATAGTATTCAATATTATTAAATCCGCCATTACTTATTGGCTATGACATTCCTCGGCAATAAGTAATGGCGATAAAAAATGTTATTAAAAATTTTTTTTATTTAAATTTGTGAGATTTATTATTAATCTTTTTAATTTAAAATATAATGATTGTTTAAAGGATAATGAATGATCGTTTAAATTCTTAATAATATTAAATACTATTTAATAGTTTTCAATACTATTAAGTAACAAATTCAACATTAAAAACAAATTTAAAAAAGCAATAGCTTAATTTGAAGTAATTTTTTTTTTTCGCATTAATTAATGAAATTATGTATTTAGAAATATTATTTCTTTATAAATTTTGTTATATTTTCATGAAAATAGATAGAAAGTAAATTATGTTGTATTTCAAACAAAACCAAGGTTCTGCTTTCGTTAAATCCATAAAAATGAAATTGATGTTCATTTTATAATTTCTCATTCATTCAGTTTAATATATTATATTTATTATCCGCATATTCAAAAAAAAAAAAAAAAAATTCATCCGCAAAATTGAAACGAGAAATTTTCCGGCTTATTATTTTTTTTTAAAATTAAAAAATGTTTATGCATTTGAGTGTGAAAACAATTGAAATGAAAAAAAATTCATTATGAATCCATAGAGTAATAACAAAATATAGCTCTCATTGGTGTTGCGAGTTCGAAGTCAATATACTCGGCACATGACTAACGCATAACATACTTCAACAAAAGGTTTCGTCATTGTCCCATCAATTTGCATGGGACTCGTCGCCTTAATATATACCGTTGCTTTAGTATAATATCGTATATATTAGTAAATATTAGTATTTGTATAGTAGTAATTTAATTTAAATTTAAATTAAAATTTTCCCACAGTATTATTCCTTAAAGGGTATCACTCAATTTCTGGGAAAACGCAAAAATAATTTTAAAAAAATTATAAAAAAAAAGAAAACAATAATCTAAAAAATGGAAAACTTTTTGCAATCTAACCATATTTTTGCACTGTTTCGATAAAACTAGCATTGCAGCTCATTTCATGAGAATCATCCATGATAAGAACGATCAAAATATTTCCCAACCTGTATATTGAATAAAAACGTGTAGCAATTCCACAGGAAGTTCGTTGATTATGGAGTTAACGCGACCTTTAAACAAAATTCAGTAAACAATAATCTTCCGAGGTGGTCTTCAACAGGGGTGCGATTAGTACGGTAAACACAGGGATCTAATGACTGAGTGAACAAGGGTTTAACATCAAAATGTGCAATTAGTGACAGTTTTTAATATTCCCCTGTAATAATAGAACCTTAAATTATACATGTCGGGTGTCCAATACATCAGCGATCCTAAGGTAGCTGCGAAATGGAATGCGTTAATGCGTTGTGGGGTAGCGTGTTGAAAACGAAAATATATATGCTACTGTGTCCAAAACGTAAGACCCATTTTCAATTTAAGATTCTCGGGGCTTATGCAATTTCAATTTCTTTTTTTTTTTTTTTCTTGTTTAGGTTGCTGGCCATCCGTGTGAAATTTCACGTCAAAATAGTCATTAGTGCTAGAGTTGCGCTTGGCTTTGTGAGGTTCCGGCGAATTTTGAAATGTCTGAATTCATTGATCAAAGAACTGACATTCAATTTTGTTTCTGCATGGTACGTATAGAATGTTGCATGAGGCATTCGGTGAGAATTCCTACATGGGAAATAAATGTTTACAAGAGGTATAAACAGTTCAAAGAATCCTGAGAACGTGTTGAAGACGAAGAGAGCTCTGGTCGACCCTCCACCTCAACCGACGAAGCTCATGTCCAAAAATTGAAAGATTGGGAGCTTGCAAACCGTCTATTTACAATTACAGACCTTGCTGATGATGTTGGAATTTCAAAAGGATCGGTGAATTCCATTTTAAGATATGTTTTTTGTCCTCAAACGCATCAAATCTCGGTTGGTACCGAAAACACTGAATTTTTGCAAAAACATCTTCGTGTTGAAGTGTGTGAAACAATGCTTTCTGACTATCAGGACAAGTTGAAATGCATCATAACTAGAGACCAGACTTGAATTTATGCTTACGACCCGGAAACAACCGATCTATCGAGCGAATGAGCGGTGACAAAGATTAAGCAAGACCGAAAAGAGCACGCCAAACATGCTCAAAAAATCAAGACCATGTTGAATGTTTTTCTTCGATTACCGTGGTGTGGTGCATTATAAATTTCAAAATAAATATAAATTTTCCGGGCCAAACTATCAAGAAGAAATAATATTTGAGTGTTATGCGCCGTTTGCGTGAAGCTATTCGCAAAAAGAGGCCACATTTATGGAAAACAACTCTTGGTTTTTGCAACACAATGATGCGCCAGCTCCCACTGCATTGATTCTTCGTGACATTTTCGCCAAAAATGAAACCCATATATACCCCACAACCACCTGATTTAGCACTGTGCGACTTCTTGCTATTTCCTAAAATCAAAAGACCACTCCGTTTTGAGTCGATTGAAGAGATTCAACGTGAATCGGCTCACGCTTTGAGGGCCATCCCGGCCAATAACTTTTTAGCATGCATTGAGGATTGGAAAAAAGTTTGCATAAGTGCATTGTGTCGGAGGGGCTAACTTTGAAGGCGATGAAATAAATTTGGAAGAATAAATAAGGAGTTTTTTTGAAAAAAATAAAAATTGGTCTTATTTTTTGAGCACAGTGGTGCAACTCATAGCAAGAGCTTTCCATACTGCTATACACGCACAGGCACATATACATTTATAAATATATATATATATATATAAAGTTCACAGTTTTGAATCTGCGAAAATGTAAACATTTCTAACGAGTTACAAGAATTCTAAATTGTTTAAGAAAATATAAACTAGAATTTTAAAGAACAGAGCATGGTATTCAACTTATTGCATACCGTAAGCTGCATTTTTTGTTCTTAATGGTTTAAAGTGAGTAAAATTCCAAAATACTTGCGTCAGACTAATGCGATACAATGATTTTCAGGCTACACTGACGCCAAACGTCAAAAAAAAAAAAAAAAAAAAGTGGCTCCACTGAGCAGATGTTTTTGCATCGTGTTGCAGTTGATAGAAGAATAGCTAAGCGAATGTTGCTTGCTAACAACTAACCATGTTCATGTCGAAAGATTCATTTAAATCCCTTCTATCAACATTTCTTTCCTTTTAGAACACGTTGAAATGCCACCGAAAGACATTCTGGTGTAATTTTTTCAAATTGAATCACATTGTTGTACAAGTGAATGGACAATCACACATTGAAGCAATAAACCATAGAAACACAAACGATGCGTTTCACGGCATTGTTTTTAGTGGAAAGAGCCTTAAAAGGAGAGTTTTTAAGTTTTAGAAACGTGATACTCACGATCTGATATGCAGTGGTAAAAGTTTCATATTTATCCTTCCTCACATTTTTTTCCAATCCTAGCCAATTGGCCATGAGGCTTCAGACTTCAAGAGGAACAACTAGGGATTGCAATATCGGACCAAAAGTTCGATACTGGTATTCGGTATTTTTAGATCTTAATGCCGGGATACCGGTTTTAGTACCGGTAACAGAAATTTTAGAAAAAAGAAAGAAAAACACAGGTGGTTTTTTTTTTGTTTTATTTACCAGTTTATCAGAGAATGTAAATATCACAAAAAATTTGTAACTTATAAATTATAACAGTATGTAAAGAATCACAAAAATGAAAGGAACATCTTATTTATTTAAATCACAAAAAAAAATATAAATATCACTATTCAATCTCTGGTACAATTACAAAATTTTGAAATGTGATCTTAAAAAACATAATGCATTAATTGCACTGTCATTAAGCCTAGAACGTAATTTTGTGCAAAAATGACCAGCTGTCGAAAAACGCTCTTTCAGCATCTACGCTAATGGGTGGTACTGTTAGCAATGCGCGATATACGTTTTCCAAGTATTTACCTCTAAATCCCTCATCTTCAAATAAATCTATTTCTCGTCGGATTGTTTTGGATATAGATGATTTCTGTATTGTATTTTGTTGAAATTTGATTCCTTGTTTAAATTTTTTTAGTTATCTCCAATTCTAATTTATTCAATGTCAACTTTAGTCGATAGTGAAAAGGAATTGTCTCTTATCAAATCATCATAATCATAACCATCATAATTATAATCTTATCAAATCATCATAATCTTCTATAACTGTACCGAATTCTCCTGAATGTGGATAGGTTTGTGGGTGAAAAATTTTAAGAAAGTTTACTATAAGCTTGATGAAATTTTAAATATTACACGCTTTCTGCACAACTACACACACTTTTTTTCACAGATGAGAATTTCTAGTTGTCAGATAAGAATTCTGAATACATTCACATATAAGAATTCTTTTCACAGATAAGAATTCTGAATTTGTAGTAAATATCGAAAAAACGGTATTTAAACTTGTGAATACCGGTATTACAAAAATTGTACAAATGGCTCACAATATCGTTATTCGGTATACCGGTATTGCAATCCCTACACACAACCTTTTTGTTGGAAATGTGATAACAAACCGTCTAAATGGTGACAAAGTCCGCTTTTCCTTTATGGGCGTATAAATAAGGGTTTGAATGAAGTTATAGATGAGAATTAAAAATTGTTACTGAAAGCCAAATCAACAACGAACTGCGGAACGAACCAATAGGAAGGTTAAAAACGAAATTGGAAAATGCCCCGCCTATAATGTTCATCCTAGTTTTTAAATGCACAGGGTTCAGATATCCATTACTTTAAATTTATAACGAAATTTTTTAAAAGTGCTTTCGGAAACTGGAAAACGAGTTGTTAGTTGAATGACATCGTTTGGTGTGTCACTCTGTAGTAATTTTTTTTTTGCACATTTTATGTTAATTAGCAATTTCACTGACCAATAGTGTATCTACAAAACAGTGTATCAAGATGAGTGACATTTAATATGACACTTTTTTTCCTTTACACTTTATTATGACACTTTTTTTTTTTTTGGTCATCAGTAGTCCTCATGCTTCATTTACATATGCCATGAGCAGCCCACCGATGGACGATGAGGGGAGAACAATGCCATCCTAGCGGACTTTATAGGAGTTACTGCCACGTATTAATGTGTCTTATAGGTCTGGTTTGGTTTATCGCTCCACTGTCATTTTGTGCACATTTAATGCTAATTAGACCAGGACCTGCAGCGTAACATGGATTTCGTACCCCTCACAAACATCCATGACATTGCCAGATTCGAATCTGAAGTTTAAGACATCAAACGCCAGGGCACTACCCATCGGCCATCAGGCCGTTTTATGGCATGGATGCAAAAATAGAGCTTGATTGATATGTGTTCCGTCAAAGAACAGGCGCAAATAGACACCGCTGCGTATTATACGAGAATTTTTATTTTCTCTGGGCCCGTGGACGACGCTGTGGTTTATAGGTATATACTACTTTATCCAAAAAGTAAGACCCTTCTTAAATTTAAAATTCCGGGGCCTTATGGAATTTCAATTTTTTTTTTTAGGTTGCTGGCACTATTCTTGCAATCTGCGTCAAAATTTCACGTCAAAATATACATTAGTGTTTGAGTTACGCTTGACTTTGTGAGACGCTAAAACTGATTCCGGCAATTTTGAAATGCCTGAATTCATTGATTGCATTCAATTGCAATTGCAAGATTTTGCATTCTATTTTATTTACAGAATGAATATTCGTGTGCGGAAACGTATAAAATCTTGCAGAAGGCATTCGGTGAGCATTCCTATATCGGAAAGAAATGTTTAGAAATGGTATAAACAGTTCAAAGAAGACAGACAACGCGTTGAAAACGAAGAGCCCTTAACCGATGAAGCTCGCGCCCAAAACATTAAAGATTGGGTGCTTGCAAACCAATTAGAGACCTTGCTGATGATGTTGGAATTTCAAAAGGATCGGTCCATTACATTTTGGGCCTCAAACGCGCCAAATCTCGATTGGTTCGGAAAACACTGAATGCGAAAGCTCACACTGCATTGATTCTTCGTGACTTTTCGCCAAAAAATGAAACCCATATCGTTCCACAACCATCGTATTTCCACCGTGCGACTTCTGACTATTCCCTAAATTCAAAAGACCACTCGGGGACACCGTGAATCGGTTTGAAGGCCATTCCGGCCGATGACTTTTTCAGCATGCATTGAGGATTGGAAAAAAATATCGGCTTAAGTGCATTGTGTCCGGAGAGGATTACTTTGAAGGCAGTGAAATAAATTTAGAAGAATAAGTAAAGAGTTTTTGAAAAAAATAAAAGTTGGTCTTACTCTTTGGCCACAGCAGTATATATATATATCACAGTAAATCTAAATGCGCCTGAAGATCTACTCATAAATCACCCCAATGAAGCAGTAGGCTATGATTTTAAAACCATTGTGTTGCGCTCCAAAATGCGGCTTGTTTCAGCTACACGTGCACCAGCAACACGAGTTATGCGGCAAATAAATGCAGGACCATTCATAAACTAACTCGTTGGATGCAGTCAGGTTGGACCGCAAGAAAGTGCAACATAGCAGCAACAGCGTGAATTATGTCTTAGAAGGGCAGCCAACCAGAAAAATACTTGCTACTTTGGCGCGTGCCAGTGATAGATGCGATTTGTTGTTGTTTGTTTGTTCCCCCGCACAAATTCAGGCAATTTCACAACTGTGGATAGTTCGACTTATTGTTCCTTTCCGTTACGTTTGCTGAAACATCTTTTATTTCCATAATAGATGGGGGAGGGTGTCTTACAAAGCAGTTCTGGGTGCTCAAAGTATACGAAATCTCCATTGTTAAGTATAAATTACGGCACTTTTAAAGTGATGCTTAAAAAGGTGTACGGAATTCTGAAATAATTCTACATTTTAGTTCAATTTTCAGTAGCTTCTTGTGATGTACGATTCCTCATTTTGGCAGTAATGGATTTCCTTTGTAGAAGTGGAATCGGTGTCTTTTGAGTCAATCTCCATCTTAAACATAGTTTTGTTATTCACTTACAAGAAATATTATCTATTGTGAAAAGAAAAAAAAATATTTGTCGAAGAGACTTTTTACTCATTTTTTAAAGCTTTATTATGTACGTTTTTAGAATTTCTAAAATTAAAATATTTAAATCTCAACAACAACAACAACAACAAAAAAATAAATAAATAAATAAAAGGCACATAGTAAAAGTAGTCAATTGAAACATTTACTTAAACAGTTTAAATGGAGGCAGAAACAAGCTTTGCATAATTTTTTTAACTTGCTTGATGCTTTTGATGAGTTTGACATTGAGAAAACTCTAATCAACCACTTTTAAAATAGTTATACTTATAAAGAATATTTTAAAAGTTCTTTGAAAACTTTTAAGTAAAACTTTAAGTATCGATATCTCAACCCCTCACCAACATTATTTTACGAAACTTTACTATTAGCATCTTCCCTGACACATTTGATCAAATGAAAATCTCTGGAAATGGCAAGCGTCAGGGAAGCTTTACAATACACGAAAAATATTTTTAGAAATGAGTAAAATTAAGAATACTATATAGTGAAACAGTTTTTAAAGCAGAATCGTGTTGTTTGAATACTGTAATAGAGAGGTGTACTAACATGTGTAGCGCTATCCGCACGTGTGTATAGTTAAAGCAGATAAGTTATTGCCGAGATGCCTACATAAGTTTTTGAGCGTGCTTTTATTGCCAATAAAAAATTTAGATGGGATTTCCCTGTAGAGCAAAGCGTTTTGGAATATCTTTTATTTATTTTTGTATTCGATTTTTGATGTTTGTCCGTATGTAACTTATGCAGTAAGTTGCTACACATTTGAACCCATCTTAATAAACCCTTCAATTTGTGGGATAGCGGCACATCTATTTTGAAGTTCTAAGTGAATTTCATCTTCTCAAATATAAAATTTTTAACGATAGAAATGGATGCATCTGAAATTTTTGATGGAAAAGTAAACTTAGTAATGGATATCAAACAACACATAATTTTTATTTTATATACTGTTGTGTCCAAAAAGTAAGACCAATGGACGCAATGCATTTTTTCAATCCTCAATGCATGCTAAAAGTTATCGGCAGGGATGGCCTTCAAAGCGCGCATGATTTCACGTTGAATCTCTTCAATCGACTCAAAACGGTGTCCCCTGAGTGGTCTTTTGAGTTTGGGGAATAGACAAAAGTCGCACGGTATGAATACGGTGGTTGTGGAACGATATGGGTTTCATTATTGGAGAAAAAGTCACGAAGAATCAATGCAGTGTGAACTGACGCATTCAGTGTTTTCGGTACCCATCGAGATTTGACATGTTTGAGGCCCTCAATGAAATGGACCGATCCTTTTTGAAATTCCAACATCATCAGCAAGGTCTCTAATTGTAAATCGACGGTTTGCGAGCACCCAATCTTTAATTTTTGTAAGTCGGTTGAGGTGAAGGGTCGACCATCCGGCTCTTCGTCTTCAACGCGTTCTCTGCCTTCTTTGAATTGCTTATACCACTTCTAGACATTTCTTTCTGATATAGGAATGCTCACCGAATGCTTTCTGCAACATTCTACACGTTTCCGCAAACAAAATTGAATGCAAGTTCTTTTTGCACAATGAATTCAGACATTTCAAAAATCGCCGGAATCCGTTTTAGCGTCTCAAAAGCCAAGCGTAGCTCAAACACTAATGACTGTTTTGGCGTGAAATTTCCCCCACAGATGTCAAGGACAGTGTCTGCAACCTAAAAAAGAGAAAAAAAAAAAAAATTGAAATTCCATAAGCTCCGGGTATTTTAAATTGAAAATGGATCTTACTTTTAAACACAGAGTAGTATAGCAGTTATTTGATTAATAAAAGTAAAACGTTTTTATTTATAACGTTTTTCGTGAAAATTCTTACAGAAATCTTCTTTAGGTTGGTCTTTTGAAAGGATTCTTAAAAAAGAAATAAAACTTTTCTAAACTAATGAATCGGAAATTGTCTCGGAATCATTTTAACAAAGAAAAAGAAATACCCATCCGTTCTTCCAGAAGTAAACAAAAAAGCCGTTTTTAAAATAAGACCTTCCACTGAATGGAGTGCGCGAGCTGCTGAACCCGTACAAAGATGACTTCTTCTCCAGCGGTGAAACAATATTGAAAAGCAGTCATTCGAAAAAGAAAAAAAAGATAGCAAAGGAGCGTGAGCCGAAACGGGAACAGCAGACGAGCGAGTGTGACATTCTGAGGCGTTCCAAAAGATGATTGGGGTGGGGAAGCGTCCCTCTAAAAAATAGAATTCTGATTCACAGCCTGTTAACTTGGAAGAGTGGCACCTTTTTGTTGTCGGCTCTGGTGCGACCGGCGACCTTTTGGCGAGGCAAGGACGGCAGATTCTCTTCCGGGAGTCGCCAAGGACAGAACATCTCCCGCCTGGCTTCTTCGGTTTTATTAAAAACAAACAGCAAATACACATATTGAGTTCAGCTTCCAATAAACACACACTAATACAATGATTCCACAAAAGATTTCTATTAATAAGGATAATAATAATTATTATTATTAATAAAGAATACATTTTTCTCTAGCTTCCTATATTCAGCAAACGACTTTTTAATAAAGATAAGCAATCGTTTACCTTCGTAAAAGTCGTGAAAAAGTTCTAAAGTCTTTATTTTGCTAAAAATTCGTTCATTAAAAATAAACATCTAGTTTTAAATGAACATACACAGTTCTATAAAACAAAGCAGGCATGGAATGTGAGAATAATCATAATTAATTTACTCTATTACACTTAATTTAATAAACACAAAAACATAAACATAATAAAAAATAAACATAAAAAATAAATAAACATAACAAATAAATAAACATAATAAAAATAAATAACAAATAAATAAACATGATAAAAATAAATACCAAATTTAAATAGCTATAAAAGACAAAAAAAAAAATTATCTCTACAAATTCATAGAAAAATCCATACATAAAAAATAAATAAAAATTTAAATAATAAAAATAAACAAATATAAAACATGATACATAAATGTAAACGTAATAAAAGAAACAAATAAATAAATAAACATAACCCACTTCTATGGCATCTTCTGCTTTGGTTCGAGTGAAATCTTAGAAAACCATTGGAATTATTAAAAATAAATAACAAGAAAACATATTGAGTTCAGCTTCCAATAAGAGCTTCCAATCATATATGGGCAAAAGATTGCTATTAATAAGGATAATAATAATAATAATTATTATTATTATTAATAAAGAATACATTTTTCTCTAACTTCCTGTATTTCCACAAACGACTCTTTTAATAAAGATAAAGTAATCGCTTATCTTTATCTAAAAGAGTCGTAAAAAGTTTTATGGTTTATAAAAAGCATTTTAAAAAGTCTTCAATTTGTTAAACATTCGTTAATTAAAATTTAATTTAATTTTCTGCCTGGCTTCTTCGCCAACCATCGGTTTCATTAACAATAAATAACATATTTAGTCCAGCTTCAATAAGAGTTTCACAAACGTTTGCGATTAATTATTATTATTATTATTATGATTAGATAAACATTCATTTATCTTTATCTAAAAAGCCGTACAAAAATGTCTTAACGTCTTTAAAAAGCCTTTTAAAAGTCTTTATTTTGTTAAAAATTAAAAATTCAATAAAAAGTTCATTAAAAATATGCATTGAGTCTTAAATGAGCAAACACAGTTCTATAAAACAAAGCAGGTAATAACAATTACAATTAATTGTACTCTATTACACTTAATTTAATAGACGTAAATTTGAAAATAATAAAACGAAAAAAATTTAAATAAAAAATAAATAAATATAAAACATAATAAATAAATGTAAACATAATAAAAGAAACAAATAAATAACAAATAAACAGTCATAACCCACTTTCATGACATCTTCTGTTTTAAAGTCTTTCAAAAAGCCTTTTAAAAGTCTTCATTTTGTTAAACATTCATTCATTAAAATTTAATTTAATCTAATGCCTGGCTTCTTGGGAACCATCGATTTTATTAAAAATAAATAACAAGAAAACATATTGAGTCCAGCTTTCAGAATAAGAGTTTCACAAAAAGACTGCTATTAATAAGGATAATTATTATTATTTTAAATAATAAAGAATACATTTCTTCTGCAGCAAACGATTTTTTTAATAAAAATAAGTAATCGTTTATCTTTATCTAAAAATTCTTTTAAAAGTCTTTATTTTGTTAAAAATTAGTTAATAAAAATAAACGTTGAGTCTTAAATAAACAAAAAAGTTATATAACATAAAGAAGGCATGGAATGTATTAGGTTTTCTAATGGAGACTTTGGAATTTGGAAATTAAAATGGTAATAACAATTATAATTAATTGTACACTATTACACTTAATTTAAGAGACATAAATAAATTTGAAAATAACTAAGAGAAATAAAAACAACAATAATAATAATTGTTATATTATTCTTTATTAATAATAATAATTGTTATTATTATTATTAATAAAAAGAATACATTTTTTTCTCTAGTTGGTATATTTCAGCAAACGATTTTTAATAAAGATAAGCAATCGTATATCTTTATCAAAAAAGTCGTAAAAAAAAGTTTTAAAGTCTTTAAAAAAGCCTTTTAAAGCCTTTCTTAAAGCCTTTCTTTAGCCTTTCTTAAAGCCTTTTTAGCTTTTTTAAAAGCCTAAATAAGTCGTTAAAAAGTCTTTATTTTGTTAAAAATGAGTTAATTAAAATTTAATTTAATCTCCTACCTGACTTCGCGCATCACCGGTTTTATTAAAAATAAATAACAAGAAAATACATTTAGTGCCGCTTCCAATAAGAGTTTCACAAAAAGATTGCTATTAATAAGGATAATAATAATAAAGAATAAATTTTTCTCTAGCTTCCTATATTTCAGCAAACGTCTTTTATAATAAAGATAAGTAATCGCTTATGTTTATCTAAAAAGTCGTAAAAAATTTAAAAGTCTTTAAAAGCCTTTTAAAAGTCTTTATTTTGCTTAAAATTCGTTCATTTAAAATAAACATCGAGTCTTAAATGAACAAACACAGTTTATAAAACAAAACAGGCATGGAATGTGTTTGTTTGAATTGAAAATTGAAAATGGTAATAATAATCATAATTAATTGTACTCTATTACACTTAATTTAATAAATATAAATAAATTTGAAAAGAATGAAAAGAAACAAAAAAACTATTATTATTATTAATAGTAATAATAAAGAATACATTTTTCTCTAGCTTCATCTATTTCAGCAAACGACTTTTTTTAATAAAGATAAATAATCTTTTTGTCTCTATTTAAAAAAAAAAAAAAAAATTTAAAGTCTTTTAAAAGTCTTCATTTTGTTATTAGAATTCGTTCATTAAAAATAACCATCGAGTCTTAAATGAACAAACACAGATATATAAAGCAAACCAGGCATGGAATGTGTTTTGTCCTTTAATGAAGACTTTTGAATTGAAAATTTAAAGTTGTCATAATAGTTATAATTAATGTACTCTATTACACTTAATTTAATAGATATAAATAAAGACTAGACTAGACATAATAAGTAGACATAAATAAATAAATGCTATATTTCATTTATTTCTGCGTTGTACCGTTTTCTCCAACAATCACAGAGCGCTCTGTCGACCCTCAACCTCAACCGACGAAGCTCAATTTGCTGATGATGTTGGTATTTCAAAACGATCGGGCAATTCCATTTGGGCCTCATACGCGTCAAATCTCGATGGGTGCCGAAAACACTGAATGCGCCAGCTCACACTGCATTGATGCTTCGTGACATTTTGGCAAAAAATGAAAGTCATATCTTTCCACACCGTGTGACTTCTGGTTATTCCCTAAACTCAAAAGACCACTCCGGGAACACCGTTTTGAGCCGATTGAAGAGATTCTACGTGAATCGCCGCGAATTTTTGAAGGCCATCCCTGCCGATGACTTTTCAGCATGCATTGAGGATTGAAAAAAAAAGTTGGCATGAGTGGATTGTGTCCGGAGGGGATTATTGGAAGAATAAATAAAGAGTTTTTGAAAAAAAAATAACTGCTCTTACTTTTGGGCACAGTAGTACATGCCTATGCTGAAAAGCATAGAAGCTAAACCAATTACTTAAAGCATAATATGTTATTAAATAACAATTTTTTTCACTTAACCAGTTGTTGAAGATATTAACCAGTTATTAAAAATGATATCTGACTGACAAAAAAAAAAAAACACCTTTATATATTTGACAAGAATGCTTTTAATTTGTTCCGGCCATCAAACATGTATGAAAAATATCGCTTAATGACCTCATTAACTATTTAATATATTGAATTGACTGACTAAACTTACGCAAACAGACAAGATAAATGTTTCTGTAGGATAATTATTAATAATTAATGAATCATTGATTGTTTTTTCTAATGTTCTTGCAGATGCGTATTTGAATAATATTAGCTGGCAAGAAAATATTTACACTATATATAATTTAAGAAAGATGATAAAAAATTCAATAAATAATAAAAATTAAAATAAACAAACAGACTAAACAGAATAAAGCATTAAAATACTTTACAAAAATTATTGTGTTACTTAAATATTATTTATAATGCGAAATAATCGTGTTTAACACGATTATTTCGAAAATTTCGGAAATTTTTCAATTCCCACTATTAGTTCACACTCTCCCTATATATATCTTGTTCATATTTTTAATCGTTCATAAAATACTTTTTATTCATCCACTCAAGTTCAAATACATTTTTTTGAACTAGTGGATGACACTTGATGTTAATACAGTTTTTTCAAATATTAATTGGTTAATTAAATTTAATTCATTAATTTTTAGGTTTTTTTTAAATTTAAATAGCATGTATCTAATAATAGATGGCACCAGATGTAAGAAGAAAAATTTCAACTTTATTTATAAAGGACTTTTCTGAAATATTGACTTAAATTTTTTTTTTATATTACTTGGTTATCTTTTATTTTGTTAAATTGTGTTGTATTTATAAAATAAAAGCTCAAAAAAAAAAAAAAAAAAAAAAAAAAAAAAAAAATGTGTCCCTATAAGTTAAAAACTTTTTCAATTTTAAAATCATTTCTCAAAAATATCACATTCTTCATCAGTCTCGTATTAAGCGATAAAATAATGAATTGAAATAATTTTTCGTATAAATAAAAAATTAGAATATTTTAGTTTAAATATAGAGGAATTCAAGTATAGATTACCACAAGTATAGAATTCAGGTCATCAAGTATAGAATTTTTAACCACGTGATCTCTTTAGTGTTTTAAACATTTTAACTTTATATGAAAATAAATATAAATTTATATTTTTAACCCTTAAAACAGGGGTGGCCTTGAACATTTTTCCGGCCCGTGAGATTTACCAGAGTTTTACAAAATATATTTATTTTATATTGGCCAAAGCAGTGGAAACCAATGTATTCAAAAAATGCGTTATGTGTGCATCCATAGATTCAAAAAAATGAACTGTCGAAATGGTGAGAAAAATGAACTTTGATTTTAAAATAATACTCTTGCGTATACATAGGTCAGATATTTTATTTATGAGTTTACAGTTATGAGTTCGCCAGATAATTAAATTATAAACACCAATAACGATCATCACCAATTACGATAAACACCAATTACAATTACGATTGCAACACCAATTACGATGGGCAAATACCCCAATTGAGATCGATTTGCAAAAACAAAGTGAAACAGTTGAGAAACAACTATCGTATTAGTAAAATAAATATTGTTTAATGATTTAATTTTTCGATTTCATTTATATTTATATTTTTTATATTACATTTTGAGTGTTAAGGATTAATGTGAACACTAATATGTTTATTACACACATTTTCTAAATTTACGTATATATTATATTTTTAATTTTATAGAAATTTGATTTCAATAATGAAGAAACAATCATCCTACATTACTTCGATTCTTCTACAGATGTTTTCGACGCAAGTTTAAGTGGATTGAAACCACTACAAACATCGCACCGCTGAGACTCAGCCCTCTCAGCCTATCGTGGGCCGATCCTACCGTCTGCCTATTGCCAGATTTATAAACGAAACAGATGTTTTTCGAGATGTCGAGCAAAATAATTTTTTTTTACGTCTCACATCAGCATAGTGGTTCGCAATCCACTTTAATCTGTAGATTCCGGTCTGTTTAGCACTCGTGTGCACAGGATGACCGTAGAGCGACAAACCAAACTACTAACTATTACTAGTAAACTAGTAGTAGTAATAAACTGTCATATACATCATATACACCAATCGAGATTTGGCGCGTTTGAGGCCCAAAATGGAATGGACCGATCCTTTTGAAATTCCAACATAAGCAGTAAGGTCTCTAATAGTAAATCGCCAATTTGCAAGCGTCACTCGACAAGTTCTCTGGCCCCTTTGAACTGTTTACACCACTTCTAACATTTCTTTCCGATATAGGAATGCTCATCGAATGCCTTCTGCAACATTCTATACGTTTCCGCAAGCAAAATTGAATGCAAGGTCTTTCCACCATTCAGGCATTTCAAAAATCGCCGGAATCAGTTTTAGCGTCTCACGAAGCAAACCGTAACTCAAACACCAATGCATATTTTGACTTGAAATTTCACACAGATGTCAAGGACAGTGCCAGCAACCTAAATTGAAGTTCCATAATCCCCGGGAAATTTAAATTGAAAATGGGTCTTACTTTTTGGACACAGTAGTAAACTAAATGCGTTTATTTCAGAACTTCTCAAAAACACCCCCGTCTAGCTTTTAAGTAGCCGTTTCCATCCTTAAATGACTTCACGGATTAAAAACGACTTTTTCAATGTCTTTAAACGGGCGACAACCTTTTTTTTTCCATCTTCTTTCTTCTTGTCTCATCTGCTTCGGATATAAATACGCGGGAGCTTCAAAAATAGCGGAGTTATTTATGCGCTCTATTAATAAAATAAGGCAATAAATTGTTTCGCTTCAGAAACCCCAGCGGAGAGAGCGAGAGTTACAAATTTAACAACATCTCGCACAGAACTCAAAGATTTGTGCACCAACACTAAATCTTAGCATGCCGTTTTGGAAGACAAACATTGTGTTCTTTTGTGCCATAATTCAACTCTTCGCTTCCGTCCCAACAGGTGGAGAGAACACACTCCTTCTTTTTGGAACGATTCCGAACACTAAATAGGTATGGAGAACTCGCACTGGGTTTGTTTTTTGTTCAGATGCAAAGCGTAAAGAAAGAAAGAGTTGGAGCTGTGTGAGTGGTGATGATGAACTGAGTTGAACAGCGGAAGTGACTCAACGAGAGTCGTGAGCAGTGTTTTAAGAGCTCTTCTATATCGAGATGACGACCTCGGATGAGACTTTTCAGTAGAATATTCTGGACTTCTCAGCTATGATTCTGGGTGGGCGTGTATCACAACTGTAAAAGTTAAAATTGCATATACTACTGTGTCCTAAAAGTAAGGCCAATTATTATTTTTCAAAGACTCCTTATTTATTCTTCCACATTAATTTCATCGCCTTCAAAGTAATCCCCTCCGGACACAATGCACTTATGCCAACTTTTATTTCCAATCCGCAATGCATGCTAAAAAGTTATCGGTAGGGATGGATTGGAGAGATTCAAAGAGCGAGCCGTTGAATCTCTTCAACCGACTCAAAACGGTGTCTCTGGAGTGGTCTTTGAGTTTAGGGAATAGCCAGAAGTCGTACGGTATGAATACAGTCGTTATAGAACGATATGGGTTTCAATTTTGGTTAAAAAGTCTCGAAGAATCCATGCAGTGTGAGCTGGTGCATTCAGTGTTTTCGGTACCCATTGAGATTTGATGCTTTTGTGACCCAAAATGAAATGGACCGAGCCTTTTGAAATTCAAACTTCATCAGCCATGATCTCTAATTGTAAATCGACGGTTTGCAAACACCAAAACTTTTAATTTTTGGACGTAAATTTCGTCGGTTGAGGTGGAGAGTCGACCCGTGGGCTCTTCGTCTTCAACGCGTTCTCTGAACTGTTTATGCCACTTCTAAGCATTTCTTTCCGATATAGGAATGCTCTCCGAATGCCTTCTTCTACATTCTATACGTTTCCGCAAACAAAATTGAATGCAAATTCTTTGCTCAATTCATTCAGACATTTCAAAAATCGCCAGAATGAGTTTCAGCGTCTCACAAAGCCAAGCGTAACTCAAACACTAATGAATATTTTGACGTGAAATTTCACACAGATGTCAAGGACAGGGCCAGAAACCCAAAAAAAAAAAAAATTGAATTTCCATAAGCCCCGGAAAATTTAAATTGAAAATGGGTCGTACTTTTTAACACAGTCGCAATACAAGCTCAATTCACATCAGATCTTTGACTTCAGCTCCAAAACCAATCCAGTTCCATTTTCATATCCATGACATAAAATGGTCAAAATATTTTTCATTTTCAAGAGGAACTTCTGGCGTCTCTATTATACAATTAAAAATCATGTTATAAATGAAAGATAACGGAAACGAAAAAAATGGACAAGCGTTTCCTAAGAAATAGGGTACAAACAAAAGAGAGAGGTAATGTTTCGAAACGGTGCTATGTTTTTGCTAAAAATTCGCAAAAACTAATATAAGCATCACGACAAAGGCATTGCTATTTACATGAACTAGGCCTATTTCTGCTGCACACTGCAGAGTGCAAACAAGCATATTTGGGGAGGATAAAGGAAGGATTTTGTAAACAGAATTATTAGTCTACGAATCCTTTGTGTCCCCGTTCCTCGTGTGTTAAAGGAAAAAGTAAATTACAAGCCATGCATTTTGTAAAAGATTAAATATATCAAGGATTATCTTTAAAATCCTTTCTATGTGGATTTAAAACGTTTTTGTTGCCTTTGAAACACCCAGTAAAGACTCGTGGAACTACATTGGCTGGAATTTCAAATCACAATGTCATGATTTGCCACATATTTTGCCATTTCATGTGTTAACATACTTTTCATTCTATGCTTCTAATTTATTAAAATATGGCAATCTAAAATGGGTTGATGACTAAACCTGTGTGTCTGTCGTATCACTTTTTTTATTATGCTTTGAGTTTCCTTTTGAATGTCTTTGAATCCTGCATTATTATAAATTTTGATTATTTATTAATCAAAATTTATGCATTATCATAAATTTTGATTATTTATTAATCAAAATTTATGATAATGCAGGATTTCATCAATAATGAATGAATAATTTATAACGTTTTAGTTTGTACAATAAGTATTTTAGTGATTCCTTCACTGAACTTATTTAAATAAATGAATTAACGAGATATTCAATTGAGACCATTTTTCATAAAAGGTACAATGCTTTAGAAAAATGGATGAGAAATCCGTCTTTTTTATTTCTTTGTTAAAATAATATGTCGCATCATTTACGTTAAATGAATAATAACCTGTCTCTCAAGATTCAAATGAACCGTATAGTTTATTAAGAAGTAACATTTACATAAAACATTTTCTTTCAAAAATAAGTTGGTTTATTCGCATATTAAAAGCGAGTTAGCATTCGCACACAGCTTTATAAATATGGTGGCGAAATTAGTTTCTGAACTACGTGGCCAGCATTATAGCTGAAATGTTTAGCGCGCTATTTACATAGATATTCGTTCTTCCTCCATCTGAAGTACAGAAAGCAAAGAGGCCCTTCTATGAGAACTCGGAGTCATTTGTTTTCATTACGTCCCATTTACATGAGGTAGAGAGCGCCAAAAACTCGATAAAACTCCCGCAGTCATGCAAAGGAAGCATAAAGGAACGTTTAATGAAGAACAAGTTTAGGAAGAGTTTTTTTTTTGTTCCTTTTTTTTTTCCTCTTTTATTAAATCGCTTTTACAACCATTAGTGAAGGAAGAGTTTAAATTTGTTCTGGTTTATAAAGAAGGGAGAACTATTTTTATTTCATACTTTGTTTCTTTCTGTATAATTGAAACATAAGGGAAGCAAAATTAAAAACAAAAACTCCATGTACAAGGGAATTTTTTCTCATTAAAGCAGCGCTCCGGGGCAAAAGAAAAGAGAGTTTTCTTTAATCATTAAATTTTGAGGCGAGCGGGCGCTCTCGGAAACTATTAGAATCGTAAGAGCGAAATATTCGGATGGATTCATCTTCTAAGAGGGTTCTATCACGATAACAAGTGCCAGTAATTGCTTTATTCCAGAAGCAATACAAACTATGCCCAAAAAGTAAGACCCATTTTCAATTTAAATTTTCCGGGGCTTATGGAATTTCAATTTTTTTTTCTTCTTTTTTTAGGTTGCTATCACTGTCCTTGACATCTGTGGGAAATTTCACGTCAAAATATTCTGTAGTGTTTGAGATACTTTTTTGGCTTTGTGAGACGCTGAAACTGATTACGGCAATCTTTGAAATGTTTGAATTAATTGAGAAAAGAACTTGCATTCAATTTTGTTTGCAGAAACGTAAAGAATGTTGTAGAAGGCATTCGGCGAGCATTCCTATATCGGAAAGAAATGCTTAGAAGTGGCATAAACAGTTCAGAGAACGCGTTGAAGATGAAGAGCCCACGGGTCGACCCTCCACCTCAACCGACGAAATTCACGTCCAAAAATTAAAGTTTTGGTGGTTGCAAACCGTTGATTTACAATTAGAGATCATGGCTGATGATGTTTGAATTTCAAATGGCTCGGTCCATTCCATTTTGGGTCACAAAAGCATCAAATCTCAATGGGTACCGAAAACACTGAATGCACCAGCTCACACTGCATGGATTCTTCGTGACTTTTTAACCAAAATTGAAACCCATATCGTTCTACAACGACCGTATTCATACCGTACGACTTCTGGCTATTCCCTAAACTCAAAAGACCACTCCAGGGACACCGTTTTGAGTCGGTTGAAGAGATTCAACGGCTCGCTCTTTGAATCTCTCCAATCCATCCCTACCGATAACTTTTTAGCATGCATTGCGGATTGAAATAAAAGTTGGCATAAGTGCATTATGTCCGTAGGGGATTACTTTGAAGGCGATGAAATTAATTTGGAAGAATAAATAAGGAGTCTTTGAAAAATAATAATTGCCTTACTTTTAGGACACAGTAGTATATGCAATTTTAACTTTTACAGTTGTGATACACGCCCACCCAGAATCATAACTGAGAAGTCCAGAATATTCTACTGACAAGTCTCATCCGAGGTCGTCATCTCGATATAGAAGAGCTCTTAAAACGCTGCTCACGACTCTAGTTGAGTCACTTCCACTGTTCAACTCAGTTCATCATCACCACTCACACAGCTCCAACTCTTTTCTTTCTTTACGCTTTGCATCTGAACAAAACAAACCCAGTGCGAGTTCTCCATGCCTATTTAGTGTTCGGAATCGTTCCAAAAGAAGGAGTGTGTTCTCTCCACCTGTTGGGACGGAAGCGAAGAATTGAATTATGGCACAAAAGAACACAATGTTTGTCTTGTAAAAACGGCATGCTAAGATTTAGTGTTGGTGCACAAATCTTTGAGTTCTGTGCGAGATGTTGTTAAATTTGCAACTCTCGATCTCTCCGCTGGGGTTTCTGAAGCGAAACAATTTATTGCCTTATTTTATTAATAGAGCGCATAAATAACTCCGCTATTTTTGAAGCTCCCGCGTATTTATATCCGAAGCAGATGAGACAAGAAGAAAGAAGAAGAAAAAAAAGGTTGTCGCCCGTTTAAAGACATTGAAAAGTCGTTTTTAATCCGTAAAGTCATTTAAGGGTGGAAACGTCTACTTAAAAGTTTGACGAAAATGTGTTTTTGAGAAATCCTGCGTTTAGAAACGCGTTTAGTTTATTTGTTTTATTATTTTTGAATTTTACCGTAAAAGAATTTCTCAACGCTTTATTATCATGTCCTGGTTAGCGATTCGTGGTGCAATCCAAAAAGTGTTGCAAGCAAATAAAACTCATTCCAAATTTTTAAATTTTGGCGCAAAAATGGTAGTTTGGTTTACGCACTTAACTCTTGGAATAATTTATGAATAACATTAATCTTCAGGAATTTTCTGGAGAATTTGCCTTTTGCTTGAAGTGTTTTGTAGTATGGTTTTGAAGCACTTTACACTTTTTGGCTTGGAATTTGAAACATTTATATATCCAATGGCTATAAGTACTCTTAGTGCGTTGATCCATTCCTTCTTTTGAAGTTTCATATTTATCACTTTTGGCATTTTTCGATGCCTATTGAACTGTAGAGTGCTTCTTATTGTATTTGGAATAGAATTGGAAATACTTCATTCTTCATTTATGACTACAATATTCAAACTTTGATATATTCTTTTGGATATTGTATGTGATAATGTTTATTATAGAATTTGGAATACTTCTTTCTTCATTTGTGCCTAGAATTGTCAAACTTTGGTGCATTTTTAGGCTATTGAATGTGATAACGTTTCTTGTAGCATTTGGAATACTTCATTCTTCATTTACGACTACATTTATCTTACTTTTGTATATTCTTTTTAGAGATTCTTGAACAATTCATTCTTCATGAAGTTCTTGATCTATTCAGCATAGCTATATTCATGTGGCCATTCTTGTAGTATTACAATCCATTGCTTCATATATTTCTTGTATTATTAAACATTGGCATATTCCCGAGTTTATTCGTCCGTTCTCCAATGTTCAAACGTGACAAGTTGAAATTTGCCGAGCAGAATTCAGGTTTTATATTATTATTATCATACCAAGAGGAAATAGAGTGCCTACTCTAGTACGTTTCCCACCTTGATGACCTCTATCAGTACAACTGAAATAAAAATCTGAAATTTTTGATACAGTTGCTTGCAAGTCTTCAATTAAATAAAAGCAACATTTGTTTGGACCTGATCCAGGCAGCTACACAAAAAATAAAATAAATAAAGAATAATAATAAAAGAAAAAAAGCTTTACTTTTCGAGTTTGACAGGAGGTTGAAAAGAACGAACTTGTGTAGACGAAATAAAAACAACTCAATTACCGGAAGCAATTGTTTGAGCCTTCCTGAGTTAAACAGTTTATTTTTAAGCCACCTCATCGTCTGAATAGGTGAAACCATATACACATTTTACCCTATTCAATCCATCATCCTACGATTTCTGTGGGCAAAACAAAGACCCCAAGTTAAATGGTACTGGCTTCTACTCTCTTCTTTTTTTCTTTTTTTTGTACCCCCTTTACTGCCAAACAACAACAATAAAAAGAAACGACAGAAGGATGTTTATGTCGTTCCCTGGCAGATGATCAGACAATCCTTTGAAGTGACATTCACTAATCCACGGGATCAGATAGGATTTCATGGAGGGTCGCGTCGTTTGTTGACTTCATCCAGCTCCTGATTGTTCACTGAAGGGGTGGTCTGCAATGAAAGTAATCAGCGACGAGGCACAAAGGCTAATTGCTAAGTACATTGGCATTCCTGACATCTCATTTGAGGGGCTTACTCTCGCCAGGACACGACTGTTTGTCGTTTCTCATGCGTGCATAGGACTTTCTTCATTGCTTTCTGTATACTTTTGAGAAAGACTCCTCCCTACTAAGTGCATAGCACGTCTTTTCTCTTTCTATTATCTATCTCATACTCAAACACAAGAGTAGCCTTTGACATATATGTACGTATAACTGTAAGTATATATATATATATATATATATATTGTTGTTGTTGCAGATGGCAATACAGAGACAATTTTTTTGCCATAAGCAAGGACTGCGCCGCTGTTACTCATTCAGCACTACCCGGGGGCACGTAAAAAGAAAATATCTCCTGTTTCGAAACTTCCAGTAGGTACGGCCATGATCCAACATAGACTGTAGTGCCGGGCAATTATATATAATATATATTTATTGGCTTTACTTTTAAACAAAAAAAAAAATATTCCGTGTATTAACCGAGAATTTTAAAAATGTTTTCAAAATCTAAACTATGGAGGGCGTGTCTTTTATAGAGATCCACCCATTTTGCAGAGAAAGCGATATTTTTGCGTTAGTCGGGTGCCAAATAGCTCTCACTATAGCATGTTTTCTTTTAGGGGCCTGATGGCCGAGTAGCTAGCGCTGTGGCATTCGGTGCCACAGATTTCGAGTTCAAATCTCAGTGGTGCCATGGTTGTTTGTATAGTGGTTCGAAATCCACTTTAAACCATAGGTTTCGTTCTAATAGGGTCGTAAGAGCGACAGTGTTATTCGCGTTCGCAGCTTATCTTCAAGCTGTACGTGCTCCCTGGGTAGTTTTAAATGTGTAACAGTAGTGCAGCCCTTTAACTATCCCTGTATTACCAGCTGCATTAGAACAATTCATTTAATTTAGGGGTCAAATTATTTCATTTACAATTGAGTTATTTGTCTTATGAAAATGTTTTCGAAAATTAACTTTTTAATGAGCTGATTTTTTTTTTTTCGCGTGGTCGCCCAAACGAAAAATGGGATGTTGGCAAAATGCGAGCCTTGTTTACGGAAAAGTACCAAAACGTACACCAGAAATAATACGTATACCATCGTTTTTTCCACTCCTCAATGCATGCTAGAAAGTCATTGGTCGGGATGGCCTTCAAAGTGTGCGCCGATTCATGTTGAATCTCTTCAATCGACTCAAAACTCACTCGACTCTCTTTTTGAGTTTAGGGAATAGCCAGAAGTCGCACGGTGTGAATACGGTGGTTGTGAAACGATATGGGTTTCATTTTTGGCAAAAACTTCACGAAGAATGAATGCAGTGTGAGCTGGTGCATTCAGTGTTTTCGGTACCAATCGAGATTTGGCGCGTTTGAGGTCCAAAATGGAACTGACCGATCCTTTTGAAATTCCAACATCATCAAAAATATCTCTAGTTGTAAATCGACAATTTGCAAGCACCGAATCTTTAATTTTTTGGACGGGGGCTTCGTCGGTTGAGGTGGAGGGTCGACCCGAGGGCTCTTCGTCTTCAACGCGTTCTCTGCCTTCTTTGAACTGTTTATATAACTTGTAAACATCTATTTACGATATCGGAATGCTCACAGAATGCCTTCTGCATATGTATCCGCAAACAAAATTGAATGCAAGTTCTTTGCTCAATGAATTCAGGCATGTCAAAATCACCGGAATCCGTTTTAGCGTGTCACGAAGCCAAGCGTAACTCTAACACTAATTAATATCTTGGAGTCAAATTCCACACAGATGTCAAGACCAGTAAAAAAGACATCTAAAAAAAGAAACAAGTAATATAAAAAAAAATTTCAAATGAAGTCAATTCAATTTAATAATTTCAATTTCAATAAAGTCAATTCCTACTTTTTTTTTCATTATAATGCAAAAGTCCTTTATAAATAATTTTCATTCATTTTTTAAGTTTATCTGGAGCGATCTATTATTAGATACATGCAACTTAAGTCTAAAAACTAAAATTAATGAATTAAATTAAAATACTGAATTAATATTTGAATAAACTGCATTCACATCCAAAGTCATCCACTACAATTTCGGAAAATAAAACATATTTGAACTCGAGTGAATGAATCAAAAGTATTTTATGAACGATTGGAAATTTGAACAAGATATATATAAGGAGAGTTTGAGCTAATATAAGGAATTGAAAAAATTGAAATTCCATACACACCGGGAATTTTAAATTTACTTTTGGACACAGTAGTATTATCATTGCAGGTATAGGAAATACCGTGTCCCTTTAAAAAATTTTTATTTAATTTAATCTAGTTCTACAAAGAGCCACATAACCCATAAAGCCATTCTACATCGTCAATAAACAAGTCGGGGGCGGCATCATCACGCCTATTCCTCTCCTGAAATAGCTCTGGTGACGTTTCGAATGTCATCCCTTCCCTCAAGAGTCATTTTTTAGAAGATGCGACCGATTCGAGCCCCTGTGCAGCACTGTCAGCAAGGCGCTTAGGGTGATGAGCACTCCCAGCGCTAACGTATCGCCTCGCTGAAGTCTCACCTTCAACCGATTCTTGGCTCTGACGCCTCTTTTCTTCGTTTTGCGTGTGCACATCACCCCCTTTTCCCTAAAGACGAAAACAAACAATTTGTTTGGAGAGTTTTCTCTTCTTTTAGTCACTCGTTAAAGAAAGATTACGTGACGTGGATTCGGAAACTTTGGAAAGATGGTTTTCTAGGCACAGTTCTTCAATTTTATTTATTTATTTTATTTCCAATGGCGGGTACAGAAGTAGACAACTGGAGCCCTGCAGATCAAAACAAACAGAACAGAACAAAACAATAGTAAATAGCAAATGGCAAAGGGAAGAAAAGTCTCAGAACCCATTCGGTTCCACAGTTCCCGAATGTTACAATACCTGCAGCAAGGATCTTCAAGTATTGGGTTGGTGCATAATTATCAGGCGTTTCTTTGGCATGCTGTATTTTAATAAAAATGGTCACTATTTTATAAATTTATGAATGCGAATATCCGTCTACTTTTATATTATAAAAAGGCGTGTATATAATCATACTCATATTCGTCGTATTATGCTGTACCACTTTGAGAAAGGATGGAAAGCAGAACGAACTATTCGGATATTCAACCCGCACTTTCAAAACATTCCATTGGATTTTGGAAAAAATTGTAGTGTTTGTTTCATAGAGTAGTGATATTACAGAGAGCGCATTGGGGTTGGGGAAACATACTCGTCACGTGACTTTTACAATCGACATGATGATTCTTCCGTTGGAAGTGGCAGCTAATTGGCGACCGCCAAGGCAGCCGATGGCTCATTTGCACACTTGTCGCCAGATATTTCCGGTGTTTCTTTCGTTCTAGTTTTTTGTACTAATTTTGTATCCATTTACTTTTTGTAAGTATGAATTAGTATTGATTAACTAATGAATTAATTAGTATTAATTAATAATAATTAATTAGATATTTTGACAGCCATGTTGAATAGCGTAAAATCGCAGAATAGGAGCCATTGGGATTTGGCATCAAAAATATTTTCGCCAAAGTGCGATAAGTAAGGGATTGAGATTGTAATCTAAATGAATAGCTTACAGTACAGGAAACCATATTTGGCGAGTTAGCGCCCAGTTGACGACACAAAAAGTCGTCAAATCCCAACGACCCCTATTTTGCGAATTGGCCTTGTGTATTTCTTAGCATAGATTCACCCTTTACTTTACTTCCATTTTTATGTACGTTATAATGGTATAGTTGAATATTTTTGTAAAATAATTGTTTATTTATTTACTGTTAATTAATTGTTTATTTCTCCTCCCCTTTCCCGATTCCCTGCAATCTGACAATGAAATTTTCTCGCCAAGTACAATCTAGTAACTTGTGTGCAAATGACCCATCGACTTTTTGGCTGTCGCCAAATGGCCGTCAACTCCAACGGAAAATCGCCATCAGCACACTCCACTGTCAAGAGTGACATGACTGACATATTGGACTGGTCACTTTGTTTATTTGCGTTACAAAGGAAAAATTGGCTTATGTTGCACTGTGGAATACATTGAACTCATTTAGAATTAGTTTCAGGCATGTAGGGTTTTGTAGTGTAAAAAATGCGTTGATAGCTTGGCGATTTTTTGGCAACAAACACTCTTTAGTCTTGGCTATTATGCAGTTGGCACGAAGGGAGAAAAATGTCTACTATCCAACAACGATTTCAAAACAAGTGTTTCATTTTTTTTAGTTATCAATAAATGCCAATTTAGTTTTTCTAAATATTGGGCAGTTATATTCTATTAATAAATTTTCTAGAATCTTATTTTCGCTCAAAATTATAAAAATAATGATGATTTCCCAATGGAGGATTCCCCTTCCGTCCCACCAAACACACCACATTTCTTTTGAGGTTTTTGAAGAGAAGCCGTGATTCATCCCCAGTGACAAGATACTTCAGAAACGAATCCCACTCGTTTCGTTGAAGCAAATGGGCGAAAGTTCGGACACGTTCGGCTTTATTGCTGTCGCTGAATTAGTGGGAACCCATCCAGCCAATTTCCATACCTTTCCAAACTTTTTGAGATGACGAACGATGGTTGAATGGCCCACGTTGCAGTTGTCGGCCAGCCTTCGAGTTGTCAAGGTTTCGTTCCTTTCCACGGCTGCCAAAAGTGCCCGGTCGTCGAAATCCGATGATCGACCTCTTCCTGCCTCATCTTCCAAGCTAGTGTCGCCAGATTTCAAAAATCCCCTGCTGATTGTGCCTTCACCGAAAAGTTCGTTGAGATCGCGAAATGACAGATCTGCTTTCCATTCCTTTCTCAAAGTGGTACAGCGTAATACGACGAATATGAGTATGATTATCGACTCGCATTTTTATAACCTAACAGTAGAAGGATATTTTTCTTCATAAATTCATAAAATATTGTAAATTTGTATTAAAATTTAGCACGTCAAAGAAACACCTGATAATTATGTACCAACCCAATACAATATATTAATACATTACACTACTACAATACATTTACTGTAAATGCATTTAACATATTACTTAATAAGTACAAAAAATATTTTTTTAACCATTTTGGCCAGATTTTAACAGAAAATCGATTTGTCACTATTTTATAAATATCATCCATAAAAACTTCCATAAAACGTTATTTAAAAGCTTTGGTTCCCAACGGTTTCTTTTTCAATTCCTTCTATTAGCTCACACTCTCCCTATATATATCTTGTTCACATTTTCAATCGTTCATGAAATACTTTTTATTCATCCACTCAAGTTCAAATACATTTTTTTTTTCAAACTTGTAGAGGAGGACACTGGATGTTAATACTGTTTTTTTTCAAATATTAATTAATTCATTAAATTTAATTAATTCCTTTTAGTTTTTTTAGATTTAAGTTGCATGTATCTACCCATAGATGGCGCCAGATAAACTTAAAAAAATGAATGAAATTATTTATTTATGACTTTCTGCAATAGAGTGAAAAAAAAAAAGTAGGAATTGACTTTAAAAATTTTTTTTTCTATTACTTGTTAATAAGTAAATGGAACTGAGCTTAGAAAAGTTCGAGATTCATTAGACACAATACAAAATAATGTAAAAAAAAAAATAACAACTAAATGAAATATAAATTCCTAATTTTACATTAAACACTGTTAATCGAAGTAACAAAGAAAAACTAAAAATTGGGACAATTTCATTTTAAAATGAATAAAACTGAAACGTATTAATTATTTCGAGTTTAAAGAGAGGGAAAAAAAAAGTAATATAAAATTTTTTTTTCAAAGTCAATTCCTACTTTTTCTCACTATATTGCAGAAAAGTCCTTTAAAAATAATTTTCATTTATTTTTTTAAGTTTATCTGGCGCCATCTATTGGTAGATATATGCAACTTGCAACTAAAAAAAAAATTTAAATTAATGAATTAAACTTAACGAATGAATTGATATTTGAAAAAACTGTATTAACATCCATTGTCCTCCACTACGAGTTCAAAAAAATGTATTCGAACTTGAGTGCATGAATAAAAAAGTATTTTATGAACGATTGAAAATTTGAACAAAATATATATCGGGAGAGTGTGAGCTAATACACTCATGTCCATAAATTAAGGATAATTCAGAATCACACAGAAATTGAACTCTAAAATAAAAATTTCACCTGTAGAATTATCACACACATCTTGAAGAAGACTATGCAAATTACAGGAAACCACCAGATGGAGCGGATAGTACGTCACAATGACGAGTGTAAGAGAGGGGTATATAAGGAATGGTGGCAAAGAAGTAAAATTGTTCACAAGCGCTTTAAAGCCTTTCAGTGCAATAACCGCATAGTTATGGCACAAAGGAAGCATTTGGATGATTTTTTACGTGGTAGAATTATCGGACGACTGGAATGTGGACGTACCCAGCTGGAAGTATCCGAGGAACTTGGAATCGCCCAGAGTGTCATCTCCAGGCTTTGGCAACAATTCCAAGATGATGGCAATGGGAGTAGATGTTACAGCACAGGTCGCCACCGAGTTACAACGCCGAATGAGGACCGGTATTTAGCAGTTACAGCCAAAAGAAACAGACGGAGCACAGCATCAGACCTGCCTCGTCAGCTCTCTTCAGCTACCGGTACGACAGTTTCAAGGCAGACCGTGTACAGACGCTTAGGGCACATTGGTCTATATGCTCGTAGGCCTGTCAGATGTGTTCCACTTACCGCAACTCACTGTCGCCTGCGATTAACCTGGAGTAGAGAGCATGCATTGTGGACACCGCAACAGTGGTCTTGTGTGATGTTTTCCGACGAGTCCAGGTTTAGTTTGCAGTCTCATTCTCGCCGGACTTTCATATAGAGAGCTCCAGGTACCCGTTACCACTAAGAGAACACAATTGAACGACACCGTTACGGTGGTGCAGGATGGCTCGTTTGGGGAGGAATTATTCTTGGTTCCAGAACTGACCTGCATGTTCAGAGTGTAACGATGACAGGCCACATCTATCGGGATGTCATTCTGGAACAACATGTACGTTTGTTTCGGGGCGCCTTGGGTGCTGAATTTCTGTTTATGGATGACAACACCCGTCCTCACCATGCAAACATTGTAGACGAATGCCTTCAATTGGAAAATATCACCCGTATGGATTGGTCAGCATACTCACCGGACTTGAATCCAATAGAGCATGTGTGGGATATGCTTGGCCGACGAATTGCAGCCCGTCAACCCCCTCCCACCTGTCAACAGGAACTTCGGAGGGCATTGCTTGATGAGTGGTGTAATATTCCCCAAGATCAGATTGATAATTTGATACTCAGCATGCGTAGGCGTTGTAAGGCCTGCATTGCATCGTCCGGGAGACATACTCCATATTAACCATCATACTAACCATGTTATACTGTTTTTTGTAAATAGGTTCTTTTTGAAATTTGCTCCAGGGAGTAAAAATCGCAATTTTTATTAATTATGTCAAACATATAGCCTCTTTTTGCTCTTTACCTTTTGTTTAATAAATAGACTTTACAAATAAGTCAAATTTGTTTTGCTTCTGTCTCTTTCTTTGTCTGAACTTCATTATCCTTAATTTATGGACATGAGTGTAGAAGGAATTGGAAAAAAAAAATAACAACTAAATAAAATACAAATTCCTAATTTTACATTAAACATTGTTCATTGAAGTAACAAATAAAAACTAAAAAGTGGGATAATTTCATTTTAGAATGAATAAAACTGAAACACATTAATTATTTGGAGTTTAAAGAGAGGGAAAAAAAGTTATTGCGTTTTTGGATGGACTTAAATGATTTTAAAAACCACCGAACCGTTTTATTGGTTTGAAAAACATCCTCCTGTATTGTTGAGCCATCATAAGGTGATCGTCAAAAAATGGTGACATGTGATACAAAGTAGATCTGATAGCAGTTCTAAAATACAGTAATAGGCAGTTCCAATCGTTGGAATCTCGAAACTAGATTCCCCGTTTTGGTTCAGTGCGCACTTTGGCCAATATCGTTTTACTTGCCCTTTTTCGCAGGGCAATTAAAGAGAAATATTTCATATCTAATCAAACAGTGTATTTTTTATGAGCATTTTGATCTGTAGTCGGCAGGGCTTGTTGGATGAAAGAAACCGACTGGATTTGAATTGTACAATACTGAGAGGCAACGGATGATCGTTTCGCAGAGACGTTGCCATTTTGTTCGATGATTATATCGAGAATAAATAGTGAAGTCCATGTCCAGTGGTTGTAACTTGAGTGTTTGTGGTTGTGACTAATCCTCAATGTCCTGCAGTGTGGACGGGCATCCCATGAGTGATTTACTCATGGATGGAGGAAAGGGGACAGCTTCTGTTGTGATGGAGCACTTAGCACGTAGGTAGAAGTCTGACTTTTGCTCCGTGACGCTCTTACAGTCCTAAGAGACCGGGATCTACGGCTTAAAGTGGATGGAAATATTTCATATCTAATCAAACAGTGCGCATTTCGACGGTAGGACTTTCTGGTTGAAAGAAACCGATTGCATTTGAATTGTACAATACAGAGAGGGCAAAGGATGATCGTTTCGCAGAGACGTTGCCATTTTATTCGATGATAATATCGAGAATAAATATTGCGGTCCATGTCCAGTGGTTGTAACTTCACGAATTTATTTCAAGTTATTGCTATATTGACTGGCAGGTGATGACAGACTGGCTAGCGATCTGGCGATCGATACTACAGGGTTCGAGTCCCGGCGGTGTCATGAATGTTTGTAGGGGTTCGTAATTCCCTTTAAAGAATAGGTCTCGGTCTAATGGGACTGTTGGGCGTAGAACTGACAAACCTATCTTAAGTTTAGAATGCTTCAATTTGGTATCCTAACAGGGACCTGGAACCCAAGTGACTAGCGCTCTGCCACTTGGTACCATAGGTTTCGGGATCGAATTTCGGTGGGGGCATGGGTGTTTTTAGTCGTTTGGAATGCACTTGCACTGGTCCGGCTTAATAGGATCGTAGAACGTTGTGGGGGTAGTGTGACTCGCGTCTGTAGCATATCTTCAAGCTACACGTGCCCCTTGGGTCGCGTTAAAGGAGTGACAGCGGCATTAGATCGAGGTGAAACATAATAGCTCGTGATGAAACTCCATTTTTGACTCTAGAAACCAACTCAAAATTGCTTACATAAAACTAAATCTTTCTGATATTCAAAATAAAGCAATAATTTGTTTTTCACGAAAATTACTATTTCAATTTGGTCGTCGGATACCTATGGTCAATGGCCTAAGAGATGATCTGATCAACTTGGAGTTTCATACGCATCTTGGCAGTGCATTATGAAGATTTGGTTTGATTTGTCACTCTACGATCAGTTTGTGCACACTTTAGGCTAATTAGGCCGGGACCTAGAGTTTAACATGGAATCCGAAACACTCACAAACATCCATGCCACCGCCAGGATTCGAACCTGAAGCCTGGGATACCGAAGGTTAGAGCGCTAGCCAATTGGCCACCATTATGAAGAAGCATAATCACTTTATTCTTTTAACTTACTTTTTTTTTGGGATGTTGCAACACTTCAATTGAATGGAAACAACGTTCTAGTTTCAGATAAGGTTGCCAGAATTATAAATATCGTTGTTGTCCTTTAATTAGATTGGATTGGAAAATATATAAACCTGCTTTACTTACTTGGCATCATTTTCATCATTGTGGAGACACGTTTGATTTTTTTCCACCAGTTCTACTTATATACGGTTTCTGAACTTTTTTTTTGTTCTAATGCAGCTGGCAAACACTTAGACAGCTGTATTGGATGACTTAAGGCAAGCGCTGCACAGATGTTACTCACTTAGCACTACCCAGAAGGTGCATGCAGCTTGTAAATAAGCTACAGACGCGGTGTAATAATACCCCCACAACGTTCTACATCCCTGTTAGACCGGTTTAAGTAGATTCCAAACCACTACAAACATCCATGGCATCAACGGGACTCCAACCCGAAACCTGTGGCACCGAGCGCCAGAGAGCTAGCCATTCAGCCATTCGGGCCCCGGATTCTAAACTTTGCTTTAATTTTTGAAGGAAAAAAAGCTCTATCTGCTCATATTTGGAAATTTAAGGTATTTTTTATAAAAACAGGTAGATTGCTAAGCTAATTGCATTTTCACTCATTATTTTTCTGTTGTTCATAACATTCTACAAAACATTCCTTTCATAAATTGACTAAACTCATAATAATAATAATGATGACAAAATTTATTTATTATTATCTTCCTAATGAACTGCAAATATAGCGCAGATTCTAAATTATATTCTTATTGTTTTGTACATGTTTTTCGTTTACTATTTACATGTTTGTTATAACAGAAAGTGAAGTTTTGTAAGCAGTGTCGCTGTCCATTTTTATTTTAGATGTGCTTCTTAAATGAAGACAATTCATCCTATTTTCAAAATTCAAACGCGGACAGTTTATTTTCACGGAAATCAAATCATTGTTCCACGAAATTCGTTCTGCTCCACAAAAATGGTTGAACTAATTCATGAAACTATCAATAAACATAAATTCTTTCTTCAAGTAAACCACGATGGAATATAAATAATATTTCATTCGGGCATTTATTGAAAAGAATAGGCCACGAAATTTTTAAGAACGTCGAAATATTTGGAAAAAAAAGGTCATACACCCGGCATTGTTCGGCAGGACAGAAATTATTCAAACAATCCGAAGAGAAATCCTTGGCGGTTTTTTTTTAAGAAGCTGGAAAACAATGCCACCAACCATTGTTGGAGGAAATGAAAATAATCTGTATGGGATGAATCATAGGGAAAAAAAAAAAAAAAACATGCCGCCAAATTCCGCCAAAATGTCACGATGCTAACTTTAATAGGACTTGAGAATCCCACGACATGAACTCACTTAGTGAAATCTTTTATCACTCCGACAAAAAAACCCACGAATTTCTGTTTTTTGTTATGCTCCAAAACGCAAATCCCACAAAACAAAACATGAAATTTTATTTCCTTTGTTCTTACCATTTCAATCTTTCTTTTTCTTCAATTCCTACTGTTAGTTCACACTCTCCCTATATATATATTTATATATCTTGTTCAAATTTTCAATCGTTCATAAGACACTTTTTATTCATCCACTAGAGTACAAATACTTGTAGTGGATGACACTGAATAATGAATACAGTTTTTTCAATTATTAATTCAGTAATTAAATTTAATTAATTAATTTTAGCTTTAAGTTGCCTGTATCTATCCCATAGATGGCGCCAGATAAACTTAAAAAATTGAATGAAAATTATTATAAAGGACTTTATGCAACAATAAAGTAAAAAAGTAGGGATTGACTTTAAATTTTTTTTTTATATATATTCCTTGTTAATAAATAGAACTAAGCTTAGAAAAGTTCGAGGTTCACTAGACGAAATACAAAATTATGTAAAAAAAAAAACTAAATGAAATATAAATTCCTAATTTTACATTCAACACTGTTAATAGAAGTAACAAAGCAAACTAAAAATTGGGACAAATTCATTTTAAAATTAATAAACTGAAACATATTAATTATTAAGAGTTTAAAGACAGAAAGCATTTTTTGAACTTGTAGTGGATGACACTTGATGTTAACACAGTTCATTCAAATATTAATTCATTCATTAAATTTAATTAATTATTTTTAGTTTTTTTATTTAAGTTGCATGTATCTAATAATAGATGGCGCCAGATGTAAGAGAAGGAAAATTTCAACTTTATTTGTAAAGGACTTTTCTGCAATATAGTAGAAAAAAGTAGGAATTGACTTTAAAAATTTTTATGGAGAAGGATGAACTTCATGATAATAATTATTGCTTTCAAATGCAGAGAACATACCTACACTTTTGCCAATGTGTAGTAGACACAGCGTTATCCAGCATGCGGCAAGGGAAGGCATGCTAAATTGTACCCCACATTGTGCTGCCCCATTTGGAATAAATGTCCTCAAGAGAGACATCGTTATTTTTTTTCTCCACACCTCCCCGACTTCTAGGGGTATGTGACACCCTACCCATTAGAAAGGTGACATCAGTGGGCTGCATCTAGAAGCCCACAGACGGGTGATAGTGCTTTCAAGAAGACTGTTTACAGATAAATGTTCCACATTTGCTTGTCGTGAGGATAAAATATGGAAAATTCTCACTGCCTGACTCGTGGCCTAGTGACATTGTGTGCAGCTAACATGCAGGAGGATCGAGGTTCGAATCTGATGGCAGGTGTTGTTGTAGTCACTGCCTTCAGAAACGAGAGATACTTAATGGCAAATGGGACAGTGTATGAGGGAGTTTTCAATAATCAACATGTAAATGAAGGCCAATTTCTTCTTGAAGTCAGCTAGAAAGTACATACAAGTCAAAGTCGGCTCATGAACAAGACTAATCTGTGTGCATGTCTAATTACGATCACCTTGCTAAAATTGTGCTCTAGATAGATCCAAATTTTTCTTTTAAATTTCTTGAAACTATCTTTTTATCTCCTTAAAAACTTTTAAATTAGCACTGACCAACTTTTTAAATAAATTTTTATGTGTTAATTAGTTATTAGATTTTTGCTAAATTATTAATAATATTATTGATGATAAACGGTGGATGTTTTCAAAGGGTTTTTCTCATACAACACGTAAATGAAGGAAACATTCCTCTTAAAATCCATTAGAGGGTATATATGTTATGTCACGAACAAATCACCGACAGGTAATGAAGGGAAATCATTGCCTTCCGGGAAGATTTTAGGGAGAAATTGAGTTACATTTACGTCTCACATGAGAAAATCTAGAATACTCTCATGAGGTGAATCGCTAGTCACCATCACCATGGGGTCTTTTGTTTCAGAAAGCATATTAGATGCGCATTCATGTTTGTAAAGTATTTTTATAAAAATTTTAAATCTGCTCTGCAAAAATGCATTCTTATAAATTATATTTGGATATAAAAAACATTATCGAGTCTTCTCGTCTCTGATAGCAGTGACTGCAACGCACGATTCCAGGTATTTTCTTATGCATCTTATGCTTCTTAGAAGCTAGCTGAGGACGAAATGAGTACTCTCGAATACTACTGTGTCAAAAAGTAAGACCCATTTTCAATTTAAATTTCCCAGGGTTTATGGAATTAAAATTTTTTTTTCTTTTTTAGGTTGCTAGCACTGTCCTTGACATCTGTGGGAAATTTGACCTCAAAAGTAGTGTTTGAGTTATTATTACATTAGTGTTTGAATTACACTTGGCTTTTTTGTGAGACGCTAAAACTGATTCCGGCAATTTTGAAATGTCTGAATTCATTGAGCAAAGAAATTGCATTCAATTTTGTTTGCGGAAACGTGTAGAATGCTGCAAAAGGCATTCGGTGAGCTTTCCTATATCGGAAAGAACTATTTAGAAGTGATATAAACAGTTCAAAGAGAGAACGCGTTGAAGACGAAGAACCCTCTGGTCGACCCTTCGCCTCAACCGACGAAGCTCAAGTCCAAAAAAAATTCATGATTTGGTGCTTCACACCGTCGATTTACAATTAGAACTGATGATGTTAGAATTTCAAAAATATCGGTCAATTCCATTTTAAAGAGATGTTTTGGGCCTCAAACGTGTCAAAGCTCAGTTGGTACCGAAAAACACTGAATTTTTGCAAAAACATCTTCACGTTGCAGTGTGTGAAACAATGCTTTCTGACTATCAGGACAAGTTGAAATGCATCATAACTGGAGATCAGACTTGGTTTATGCTTACTACCTGGTTGGATTGGTTAAGATTTGGTGCTTGCAAACCGTCGATTTACAATTAGAGGCACAGTAGTATTATCACTGTACCACAATTGTAATAAATATAATAAACTGTATTGCAATCCAAGATCTTTAGTTCCGTATTGGATTCTGACAGGATGTTACTTATAACGGCACGTGCTTCCTGGAGTAAAGGTAAATAACCAGTGTCGTAAAAGGACGATAAAGGGCGCTTTTATGACATTCGCTGGACGAAATGAGGACACTTAATACGAGGTACTAAGCGACTGTTAACTTCTCAAAATGGATCTATAGCAGAGCAAAACTTCCTGCTCACCTCAGAACAGGTGTAAATAAAAAAAAATGCTGAATTCTTCTCTGTAAATTTCACCTTATCATGTGTGAACATTCGAGGACGGATGAATACACCAGGAATATGCCAATGTTTAATAATGCACGAGATATAGGAAGCAATGGATTGGAATACTACAAGAATGGCCAAATTCAATAGCCCGATGAATATAGCAATGTTGAATGGATCAAGAACTTCATGAAGAAAGAATTGTTCAAAAATCTCTAAAAAAGAATATACAAAAAGTAAGATAAATGAAGAATCAAGTATTCTCAATTCTACAAGAAACGTTATCTCATTCAATAGCCAAGTGAATTTATCAAAGTTTGAAAATTCTATGCATACATGAAGAATGAAGTATTCCAAATACAATAAGAAGCACTATATAGCTCAATAGAATGGGAAAATGCCACAAGGGATAAATGTGAAACTTCAAGAGGAAGGAATGGATCAACGCATTACGGGTACTTATAGCCATTGGATATACAAATGTCTAAAATCCTGTAATTTCTTGTCTAAAATTCACGAATTATAGGCTGAAAAATATTTCGAGTATGGATTATATTCCGCTACTCACAATCTGTGAAAAAACTCACCTGGAAGTTTATTAAAAAGAATTCTGTGTACCAATATCCTAAAAATCCTTTTTGTCAACAAAACTTTGCAAATATTTTATGGTGTATAAAAATAAGCAATCTTCTAAACGTAAAGATTTTTTTGTTCTAATGCAGCTGGCAAACGTTTAGAGGGTTGTCTTCGATACCTTAAGGCAAGTGCTGCAACGACCTTACTCACTTACCACTACCCAGGAGGAGCGTGTAGCTTGAAGATAAGCCACGGACGCAGAGTAACAGTACCCCCGCAAGGCTCTGCGATCCTGTTCGACCGGAACCTACGATTGAAAGTGGATTCTGAGCCACAACAAACATCCATAGAACGGCCGGGGCTCGAATCCGGACCTGTGGTACCGAACACCAGAGCGCTAGACACTCGGTCGTTCAAATCGTTCATATAAAAAATGGAAAATCACGCATACGTCGCTGTTGATTATAAGAAAATAATTTTTGCATCCTGTAAATTACGCTTGTGAGTTATACATTGCTGATGATTATACGTGAAATTTGATATTTTTGGGCAGAAAATCACGCTTGCATGTTATACACTGCTGCTTGTTATACGAAAAATTTTATTTTTTCGGCCCAAAAATTATGTCTGCGCGTTATAAGCCGCTGCTGATTATACGAGAACTTCTATTTTTTTGGACTGAAAATCCCGCCTTTTCAGGTTATACGCCGCTGCTGATTATGCGAGAACTTCTTTTTTTTTTTTTGACAGAAAATCACGCCTTTGAGTTATACGCCGCTGCTGATTATACGAGAACTTCTATTTTTGGACAGAAAATCACGCCTTTGAGTTATACGCCGCTGCTGATTATACGAGAATTTCTATTTTTTGGACAGAAAATCACGTTTGCATGTTATACACCGTTGCTTGCTATACGAATATTTTTCGGTCCAAAAATGACGCCTGCGCGTTATACGCCGCTGCTGATTATTTGAGAACTTTTATTTATTTATTTATTTGGACTGAAAAACTCGCCTGCTCCACTATTTATTATGCAAGAACATATCTTTCTCGACTCGAAGATCATACCTGTGTGTTATACTTCGCGGATGAATATATGAGAATTTTTACTTTTCTGGCTACTAAAAAACTGTATTAACAATCAAGTGTTATCCAGTACATTTGAACTTGAGTGGATGAATAAAAATTATTTTATGAACGATTGAAAATTTGAACAAGATATATATAGGAGAGTGTGAGCTAATAGTAGAATTTAAAAAGGCTTATGGGCGATTACATTTTACCTCTCTAGAGGGTGAAGCCAAAAATAAAGCTTTTGAAAAGCCCTTTCTTAAACCAGATATATATATATATATAGTATTATTCATTCATTGAAGCTAATCTGTTTCCTTGAAAATTTTTGCTATCCAGTTTTCTACAACAGTACTGTCCAATACTCGACCGAAAAAAATGTACAGTAATAGCAGTGAACCAATCAGGCATAAAGACCAAAAAGGTTGGTAGATGATTTAAAAAAAATCGCTCCAGTATTGGGAATAAATTTCTGTGAATAAAAAATAAACTCCGCTAACAGTAATTTCTGTAATAAAACAAATTAAATAAAAACCAAAATAGCTCCGACATGTCATAACAAAAAAGGTGCTTATGGACGACTCCATTTACCTCTTTAGTGGGGTGAGGACAAAATTAAAACGTTTGAAAACCCTTTCTTAAACCATATATATAGATATACTACTGTGTTCAAAAAAAGTAAGACCCACTTTCAATTTCAAATTCCCGGGGCTTATGGAATTTCAATACTTTTTCTTTTAAGTTATCGGCACTTTCCTTGCCATCTGTGTGAAATTTGACGTCAAAATATTCATTAGTGTTTGAGTGACGCTTGGCTTTGTGAGACGCTGAAACTGATTCCGGCGATTTTTGAAATGTCTGAATTAATCGTGCAAAAAGAACTTGCATTCAATTTTGCTTGCGGAAACGTGTAGAATGTTGCAGAAGGCTTTCGGTGAGCATTCCTGTATCGGAAAGAAATGTTTAGAAGTGGTATAAACACTTAAAAGAAAACAGAGAACGCGTTGAAGACGAGAGCCCTCTGGCTCACGAAGCTCACGTACAAAAGCAGCTCACGTCCAAAAAATTAAAGCTTGGGTGCTTGCAAACCGTCTGTTTACAATTAGAGACCTTGCTGATCATGTTGGAATTTCAAAATTTCATTTTAAAAGATGTTTTGGGTCTCAAACTCGTCAAATCTGGATTGGTACCGAAAACAATGAATGCGGCAGCTCACACTGCATTGATTCTTCGTGACTCCTAATTTAGCATCGTGCTACTTCTAGCTATTCCCTAAACAGAAAAGACAACTCCGTAGACACCGTTTTTAGTCAATTGAAGAGACGTTTCAAAAATCGCCGGAATCAGTTTCATCATCTCACAAAACCAAGCGTAACTGAAGCATAAAATACCATATGCCCGGTAAATTAAAATTGAAAATGGGTCTTACTTTTTGGACATAGTAGTATTTTATCCAAATATGAACCATTAATTTCCTAAACATTTATTACGGCAATAAGAGTTACTTAATTGGTAGTTACTTATTGGTATATTACGACGTCATTTTCACCAAATAGCCACATTTCAGCGCCTGTTCCGAGCAGTTAAACGCGAACAAAGAATGCGCAACGGTTTTTGTCCATTGTTGGTATGCGTGACATATCATGTATTGGCGATATTATCTTCCTAACGTGACACGGGACATAATGTCCTGCTGTAAAGTGCGTTGGGGTCAGTGGCCAGCAGGGTTGAGATCTATTGTCGCGTGTTCGAAATCATCTTCCGACCTTTTGGAACTTTATGCCTGATTGGTTCGCTGCTGTTCCTGTACATTTCGAACGTTCCGTTCAGTGTGATTGGGTGAGAAAGTTCTTTGATTCAGTATTAGACAGCACTGTCGCAGAAAACAGGATTTTAAGATTAACTTCAATGAAATAGCAATATTATATATATAACTATATATATATATATATAACTATACATACATATATAACTATATATAAATATAACTATATATATAGGGTTTAAGAAAGGGTTTTCAAAGTTCTATTTTTGACCTCACCCTCTAAAGAGGTAAAATGGAGTCTCCCATAAACACCTTTTTTGTTATGACATGTCGGAGTTATTTTGATTTTTATTTAATTTATTTTATTACAGACTATTGTTGTGATTAATCTTCAATGTCCTGCAATGCGGGACGGGCATCCCATGAGTGATCTACTCATGGTGGAAGGGGGCAACTTCTGTTGTGATGGAGCACCCATAGGTGGAAGTCTGACTTTTGCTCCGTGACGCTCTTACAGTCATAGGAGACCTGGACCTACGGCTTAAAGTGGTTTTCGAACCACTACAAACATCCACGGCACCCCTGGGACTCAAACCCAGGACCTGTGGTACCGAGCGCCAGAACGCTAGCTATGAGTTTAGGGAATAGCCAGAAGTAGCACGATGCTAAATCAGGTGATACGGTGGTTGTGGGGTATATATGGGTTTCATTTTTGGCGAAAAAGTCCCAAAGAATCAATGCAGTGTGAGCTGGCGCATTCAATGTTTTCAGTACTAATCGAGATTTCACGCGTTTGAGACCTAAAACATCATTTAAAATGGAATTTTGAATTTCCAACATCCTCAGCAAGGTCTCTAATTGTAAATCGACTGCTTACAAGCACCAAATCTTTAATTCTTTTGGACGTGAGCATCGTCGGTTGAGGTGGAGGGTCGACCAGAGCGTTCTTCGTCTTCAAAGCGTTCTCTGCCTTCTTTGAACTGTGTATACCACTTCTAAGCATTTCTTTCCGATACTGGAATGCTCACCGAATGCCTTCTGCCACATTCTGTACGTTTCCGCAAACAAAAATTGAATGCAAGTTCTTTGCTCAATTGATTCAGACATTTCAAAAATCGCCGGAATCAATTTTAGCGTCTCACAAAGCCAAGCTTAACTCAAACACTAAAAGAATATTTTGACGTGAAATTCCACACAGATGTCAAGCACAGTGCCAGCAACCTAACAAAGAAAAAAAAATTGAAATTCCATAAGCCCCTGAAATTTTAAATTGAAAATGGGTCTTACTTTTTGGACACAATACTATATAAATCATTACTGGTCTCTTTTTTGTAAGGTTTTTTTATTAATTAGAATCACAGTAAAATTAATGTATAACGAATGCTATTATGGGAAAAAATGGTTTGTAAAATGACCCTTGATAATTTTCTGTTTATTTATGCAAAATTTTTATAATAATCTATTGTTTTAAGAAAATTAAATGAACAAATGGCAGGATGAAGATATTTATTTAATTCCTGATTTTAAAAACCCCATCTCTCATTATTTTTCCTGTTTTTTTTATTTTATATATTCATTTCGTTTTTCTAGAAATAAATCATAATACATGACTAAATCAAGCAGACATTAAAATCATTAATAAACAAGTAATATAAAAAAAAAAAAAATTTAAGTCAATTCCTACTTTTTTTCACTATATTTCAGAAAAGTTCTTTACAAATAAAGTTGAAATTTTCCTCATACATCTGGCGCCATCTATTATTAGATACATGCAACTTAAATTTAAAAAAATAATAAAATTAAGGAATTAAATTTAATGAATGAATTAATATTTGACAAAACTGTATTCACATCAAGTGTCATCCACTACAAGTTAAAAAATGCATTTGAACTCGAGTGGATGAATCAAAAGTATTTTATGAACGATTGAAAATGTGAACAAGGTGTATATATAGGGAGAATGTGAACTAATAGTAGGAATTGAAATAATAAATAAATAAGTGCCATTAAAATTATATTTGCAATAAATGCATTATATATATATATATATATTTAAAGTTGAACTCAAATATTATCCAGAGGGTTTTTAATGTTCATTTTTATTACAATATTAATTTGTTTATGAGAAAATCCACAATTTTCAAGAGTTATTATTCTTTTTCGCTACAAGTTTATTATAGATAATTTTCTAAGCACTTCATAAATACTTTGAATAATAACACCTTCTTTTTCTTAGTTTTAATTTTGTTTTACTTCCTAGATCCTTGCAAATGCTTTTAGCTTGTAGTAGAACAGGAAATTAGTTTTAGAGAGCTGTGCATATTGATTTAAGTGAGAAAAACTAAAGAAAAAAAGAAAACAGGCCATCTTTAGAAATCGCATTCGAAAAAGCAAAGCTTTCGCTTTTAAGTTAGATGATATGCGATCTGGCAACCCGGAAAAAGACCTGAGTATTTACTTTCACGTCATCTGCCAGGCAAGCCTTTGCTTCCGACCGCAGACGATAAAAGAGAAGATATGAATTCACTTCTGTGCAAATAACATTCGAATATCGGCTCTAACGTATCTTCCAACAATCTATCTTTGTGGTGAGTTTCAAATAACAGGAAAAAAACCTGAAAACTTCTCGACAACATTTCCTCAAAAAAATCCCCGCATGTTTTCATCCAATTGAATAGGATCGAATTGCATTCGAAATATGTTATTTTATTCTATAATTTTAAACAAACGGTCACAGTTACAATATATAATGTTTTTTTTTTTTTCCTTCTTCTTCTTTTTGTTAGAATGTGCATTTTATAGGAAGGCAGGTCTTACAAAAATAAATAATTCAATAAACTTTTTAAAAAACCTTGTCATAATGTTCATTAATCTATTATTCAATTTAATGAATAAATTTAATTAATTTAATGAGTGGTAGTTTTTCTAAGTAAAGTGTTAAAAATAATCACTTTTTCCCCCTTCCCTTTTCATCTTTTTTTTTTTCTTTTCTTTCTCTTCTCTCTCTCTCTCTTCCTTTCTTTTTATTTCCTTTTCTTCTTCTTCTTTCTTTTCTTTTCTTTCCTTTTTTTCCTTTCCTTTTCTTCTTCTTCTTTCTTTCTTTTCTTCCATTTCTTTTTTTTTCTTTCCTTTCCTTCTTCTTTTCTTTTCTTCTTTTTCTTTCCTTTTCTTTTTCTTCTTTTTCTTTCCTTTTCTTCTTTTACTTTCCTTTTCTTCTACTTTTTTTCTGCTTTTTCTTTTCTTTTCTTCTATTTTTTTTTCTTTTCTTTTCTTTTTCTTTTTTTCCTTTTCTTCTATTTTTTTTTTTCTTTTCATTTCTTTTTTTCTTTCCTTTTGTTCTTCATTTCTTTTTCAAAAAATTATATTTGAATGTTAATAGCAATAGCAATGAACACGAATTTTTATTTTGAAGTAAAAAAACATAAATAAAAATTCTTGAAATTAATATTAAAACTAAATATTAGACCATTCAATTGTATCCTTCCATAACACAACCAGTAGCAGAGACAGTGACTGCTTTATCAGCATAACCAGTAAGATTTGAGAGATTTTCTCAGCAATGAGAATTATAAAAAGCTATCTTGTATCCCCCTTGAAAGAAGTTCGTACAAAAACTTCCATTTTTAAGAACAAAAAAATAATATTTCATCTTTTACAAATAGAGCATTTTTTTGCTTAAAATGCACAATTTCCGTTTGCCTATCTTCAGCTATTCCATAATACTTTATTAACTGTTCATTTGATGCTGTAATTTTTATGGGAAATATATATTTTTGTAAGCCAATTTAGAATACAAAAACGTCTTTTAAGTGAGTACAAAACTAAACCTTTAAAATTGTAAAAAATATTTTGCTATGCCAAAACTGTTTTTATACTACTGTGTACAAAAAAATAAGAACTATTTCAAATTTAAAATTATCGAAAATTATGGAATTTCAAAATTGTTTTTCTTTTTTAAGTTGCTGGCACTGTGCTTAACATCTGTGTGAAATCTGCCGTCAAAATATTCATTTGTGTTTGAGTTACGCTTGGCTTTGTGACACGCTAAAACTGGTTACGGCGATTTTTGAATTAATTGAGCAAAGAACTTGCTTTCAATTTTGTTTGTGGAAACGTATAGAATGTTGCAGAAGACATTCGATGAGCATTCCTATATGGAAAGAATTGTTTACAAGTATAAATAGTTCATAGAAGGCAGAGAACGCGTTGAAGATGAAGAGCCCTCTGGTCGACCCTCCACCTCAACCGACGAAACTCACGTCCAAAAATTAAAGATTGGGTGCTTGCAAACCGTCAATTTACAATTAGAGACCATGCTGATGACGTTGGAATTTCAAAAGGATCGGTCCACTCCATTTCGAGCCTCAAACGCCTCAAATCTCGATTGGTAACACTGAATGCTCCAGCTCACAATGCATTGATTCTTCGCGACCGTTTCTCCAAAAATGAAGCCCATATCGTTCCACAGCCACCGTATTCACTCCGTGCGACTGGCTATTCCGTATACTCAAAAGACCACTCCGGGCACACCGTTTTGAGTCGATTGAAGAGATTCAACATGAATAGGCGGGCGCTTTGAAGGCCATCCTTGCCGATGACTTTTTAGGAAGCATTGAGGATTGGAAAAAAAGTTGGCATAAGTGAAATGTGTCCGGAGGGCATTACTTTGAAGGCAATGAAATAAATTTGGAAAAATAAATAAAGAGTTTTTGAAAAAAAAAAATAATAATTGGTCTTACTGTTTGGGCACAGTAGCACAAGGCTGTCTTTTAAGTGAGTACAAAACTACACCTTTAAAACTATAAAAATTATTTTCTATGCAAAAATCTGTTTTTATAGATATCTGAATTCAATAAAAGTCATTGAATTTATGTCACACATTCACCTTAATCCATTAGTAAAGGTCATTGTACATAAAACTGTCTACAGTCTGGAGTTGGTATTAAAAAAATCCTAGTTTTCTGACTACCCACCCTTGCTTTCGAAATCATATTATTGTTTTTGCTAAAAAGAACTTTGGTTCTGAGAAATCCCTTTTTTCAATTCCTACTATTAGGTCACACTCTCCCTATATATATCTTGTTCAAATTTTCAATCGTAGCCTGCCATTGGAAATAAAAAAAAAATTATATTTTTATACTAATCTTAAGCAGCCAATGCAAATTGTAAATTTATCTATTCATAAAGATGAGGAGGTTAAGGGGTCTGTCCCCATTGGTACTCCGTAATCGGTACGCCAGTTGCTTTTTAAGGCTACTTTTACATTCTTTTCATGTCCGTAGCTTCCATTACGGTTTTCGAATGATAATAAACAACCTTGAAACAATGGATGACATTCCAATCCGTTGATAATATTCCATCATATCTTCGCCCGGTAATGAAAAGCGTGAGAACAGCCATAAATATTCTCCCGATGCCACTGATCTGAATATGATTTATTGAACAACACTCAGATGGATGGCCAATTGATATTCTTTTTCAGTGCTTCCCATCGTAATTAGAAGACCATCAAGACTCCAATTAGCTCCACTCTACTATCGATCTTGATGTAATTCGGCTTTGAAAAGAGATAAAAAAAGTAATCGTTAATTAATTTTTTGCTCTGCGAACCCTCGACCGCTTGTAACAATTCCTGGTAATTATTAGGTGGTCAACGTAAATTAAGTCATTTTGCACACGAGTTATGATTGCTTCCAGTAGATAACTATTTTGATGGACGACAAGAACGAGAGTTGCTGTTAACGAAATGAGAATGATCGCGGTGAAAGTAACAGATTTCGTAATTGAATTTGAGTTCAACTGATTCGAAATTGAAGCGCAAACTTCTTTCAAAGTAGCAGTTATCAAAATCAAATTTGGGTTCAACTGATTCGAAATTGAATCACAGATTCCTTTCAAAGCAGCAGATTTCGTAATTGAATTTGAGTTCAACTGATTCGAAATTGAATCGCAAATTCCTTTCAAAGTAGCAGATTTCGTAATTGAATTTGAGTTCAACTGATTCGAAATTGAAGCGCAAACTTCTTTCAAAGTAGCAGTTATCAAAATCAAATTTGAGTTCAACTGATTCGAAATTGAATCACAGATTCCTTTCAAAGCAGCAGATTTCGTAATTGAATTTGAGTTCAACTGATTCGAAATTGAAGCGCAAACTTCTTTCAAAGTAGCAGTTATCAAAATCAAATTTGAGTTCAACTGATTCGAAATTGAATCACAGATTCCTTTCAAAGCAGCAGATTTCGTAATTGAATTTGAGTTCAACTGATTCGAAATTGAATCGCAAATTCCTTTCAAAGTAGCAGATTTCGTAATTGAATTTGAGTTCAACTGATTCGAAATTGAAGCGCAAACTTCTTTCAAAGTAGCAGTTATCAAAATCAAATTTGAGTTCAACTGATTCGAAATTGAATCACAGATTCCTTTCAAAGTAGCAGATTTCGTAATTGAATTTGAGTTCAACCGATTCGAAATTGAATCGCAAATTCCTTTCAAAGTAGCAGATTTCGTAATTGAATTTGAGTTCAACTGATTTGAAATTGAAGCGCAAACTTCTTTCAAAGTAGCAGTTATCAAAATCAAATTTGAGTTCAACTGATTCGAAATTGAATCACAGATTCCTTTCAAAGCAGCAGATTTCGTAATTGAATTTGAGTTCAACTGATTCGAAATTGAAGCGCAAACTTCTTTCAAAGTAGCAGTTATCAAAATCAAATTTGAGTTCAACTGATTCGAAATTGAATCACAGATTCCTTTAAAAAGTAGCAGATTTCGTAATTGAATTTAGTTCAACCGATTCGAAATTGAATCGCAAATTCCTTTCAAAGTAGCAGATTTCGTAATAAAATTTGAGTTCAACTGATTCGAAATTAAATCTCAAATTTCTTTCAAAATTATTGTTCATTTAAAAATTAAAATGGTAACTTTTTTTTTAAATTTAAATAAAAATGAAATATTATTATAAATACATAATACATTAATTTGACATATTTAATCTATTATGGCCAAGGTATTCAAACATTTTAGCCTAATTGCCACACTGTATCCTTCATTATGTCCCAATAGTCAAGACCTAGCTAGCTGATCATACCAACATAATGTACTAATGTGTCCAAAAGTAAAGCCATTTTTAATTTAAAATTCCCGGGGCTGAGGGAATTTCAGTTTTTTCTTTTATTTTTAGGTTGCTGGCACTGTCCTCGACATCTGCGTGAAATTTCACGTTAAAGTATTCATTAGTGTTTGAGTTACGCTTGGCTTTGTGAGACGCTAAAACTGATTCCGGCGATTTTTGAAATGTCTGAATTCATTGAGAAAGGAACTTGCATTTCATTTTGTTTGCGGAAACGTATACAATGTTGAAGAAGGCATTCGGTGAGCATTCCTATATCGGAAAGAAACGTTTACCAGTGGTATAAACAGTTCAAAGAAGGCAGAGAAAGCGTCGAATACGCCGTGGTCGACCACCAATCTCAATCGGCGAAGCTCACGTCCAAAAATTAAAGATTTGGCGCTTGCAAACCGTCGATTTACAATTAGAGATCTTGCTGCTGATATTGGAAACCCTTAGAAATTGTTGTTTAAGAAAGCAAATGTTGAGCAAAAAAGCAGCCAATCGTGCTATTTTCCGCATCGGTCATTCAATAATAAAACCATTTACTGAAGGCGAACTAATCAAGGATCGTATGATTGCAGTAACAGAAACAATGTGTCCAGAAAAAGCTGATTTATTTAAAAACACCATCAATCATCAAACCCTGTAACTTAAAAGAGAAGATGATGGTGCAGAAAATATATTAACTCAATTGTGTGTCAAAGGAGTCGTTCTCTTTGGCCCTGAATGAGTCAACTCAGTATTTTAAATTATTGTGTGTTATTCAATTCCTTCTATTAGCTCCCACTTTACCTATATATATCTTGTTCTAATTTTCAATCGTTCATAAAATACTTTTTATTCATCCACTCAAGTTCAAATACATTTTTTTCAATTCCTTCTATTAGTTCACACTCTCCCTATATATATCTTGTTCAAATTTTCAATTGTTCGTAAAATACTTTTTTATTCATCCACTCAAGTTCGAATACATTTTTTTGAACTTGCAGTGGATGACACTGGATGTTAATACAATTTTTTTCAAATATTAATTCATTCATTAATTTTAGTTTTTTCACGATTTAAGTTACCAATAGAAGGCGTCAGATAAACTTAAAGAGGGCGCCAGATAAACTTAAAAAAATGAATGAAAATTATTGATAAAAGACTTTCTGCAATAGAGTGAAAAAAGTAGGCATTGACTTAAAATTTTTTATATATATATTACTTGTTTTTCTTTCGAGGGATACATAAAAATTATGATGTGTATGTAGGGTTTCTCGACGTTGACAGCGTGACAAGACCATCGGAGAAGATATTTTTAAAAAAGTTGAAAATGCTGTTCAGGAAAACAATCTACAATGGAATAAGTTATGTAAAAAAAAAAAAAAAAAAAAAATTAAGTCAATTCCTACTTAGGTCAACAAAGAAAACTTTATTTTAGTTACTTTTTATTAAATAATTACAATTAATATAAATATGTATACATATGACAGAATCACACTATTAAATGGCAAATTAAATAAATTTAATGAATGAATTAATATTTGAAAAAACTGTATTAACATCCAGTGTCATCCACTACAAGTTAAAAAAATGTATTTGAACTTGAGTGGATGAATAGAAAGTATTTTACGAACAATTGAAAATTTGAACAAGATATATATAGGGAGAGTGTGAACTAATAGAAGGAATTGAAAAGGGATAGGTATCGTTGGTCTAGTATCAAAACCCATATAAAATGACAGTGGAATGAAAACCATTAATAGTATATTGCAATCATTAAAAGAGTCTTGTGCAGAAAATGCTTGGATATGTCACAAATTTTAAAATCAGCTATGTCGGCTGTTAATTATATCAGATCATATACGCTCGGTCATCGACCATTCTGCGAGTTTATTGAAAAGAAAATGAGTTACAATGTTATAAGGCGTTACGCCGGCTAAGCTGCGGAAAAGTTCTAATGCTCAGAAATCGTCGTGAGCAGTCATCAAGATTTTCTTCAATGAGAGGAATTTGTTCTGAATGAGTTACAAAACAATGAGTTGTTATGGAAGTTATCGCTTTATGCAAATTTAACTAAACATACGAATGAAATTAAGTTAAAATTACAAGAATAAAATAGGAGTGTACCTCAAGAATTACGATGATGATATCTAATTGGAAAAACATACGTAATTTCTGTAATTTGAATAAGGACTAGTTATATTTGATAACCCTATTTTTTTCATGAGAAAATCGTCATCGAACTATAAGCTTAAACGAAAGAAGGAATCAGAATACTATTATTAATGGAGTTAGATGGACAACCATTACAGTTTTTTTTCGTAAAATCGGTTTAAAAATATTAGAGAAAAACTGCGATTAGAAAATTAGAAATTTCGAAATATGTAAACTTTTATAAAAACAAGTAATATAAAAAAAAAATTTTTTTAAGTCAATTCCAATTTTTTTCACTCTATTGCAGAAAGTCTTTTATAAATAATTTTCATTTTTTTAAGTTTATCTGGCGCCATTTACACTACGTAAAAAAGTAGAAGGACACTTGATTTTGTAACAATAACCGAAAAATATTTTATTTTTACTAAAATTTTTTATTAGAAACATGTTACAAATATTTTAAAAATACAATTTTAACATCGGAATTATGATATTCAAACATAAAATATTAATAGCAACAAAAAATATTAATAGCAACAAAAAAATAGTTTTCTCTTTTGAAACTTTGTAAAAAAAGTAGAAGGGCAGCATTATAATGAATGAAAAATAGTGATTTTAATAAGGAATGTTCTTCCCATTGGCCTTTATAACTTCAAATATTCTGTTTGGAAGTGAATTGTATAGAGATTGAACTTCTGTTTGACAAAAAATGTCCCACGAGTCATTCAATACTTCTCGAAGCTGAGTTAGCGAATCAAATTGCCTTCCATCAGCATAAACTCGACGAACTAGCATTGCCCAGAAGTTTTCCACTATATTAAGGTCAGGACTTTTGGCTGGCCATGGTAAAAACATCCACATTATTTGTTAGGAACCAATTTTTGACTCCAGTCGCGGTGTGAATGGAAGCTCCGTCTTGCTGAAACTTCCACTCTTCACCCCCAAGTCAGAGCCATAAGGAAGAAGCTCGGAATTCAGCACTTGAATGTAGTCTGTATGTTTTTGCCTACCATTTAAGAAAACCAGACTTGTTCTTCCTCCGTATCCAACAGCCAACCAAACCATTAAACTCCCTCCTCCCATTTGTCGTGTTGAATAGTATTCGTCTTCATTCCGCAGACAATGCCAGTAATGCTGATATCCGTCTGGACCGTGTAAGTTAAATTTCTTTTCATCAGAAAATATCTCAGAAGTCCATTCTGTAGTCCAGGACATGTGCTCCTTAGCCCACGCTAAACGGTTATCAATGGGAGCTTGTGTCCACTTAGGATGATGTTTCCGTTTTTGAAAATGAATTTTTTAGATCTTTTAATATAGTTGTAAACTGTTTGTTTCGTCACATGATTAAGTCCTGCTTGATTTCTTGCCTTTGAAACACTTCCTTTGTTCTTCTTAAGCACACGAACAAGTTTTCTTTCATCACGTGGTGTTAACTTTTCGGTCTACCAGTCTTCTTTTTCTTTCCATTTTTATAAGGATTTCTGATAAAGTTTGAAACTGTATTGGGGCTCACCTGCAACAATCGAGCAATCTCTCTGACATCCTTACCATCATTTTGATATGCGGAAATTTGGCCTTTTTGAAAATCGTTCAAAGGTATTCCTTTTAGGCATTTCTGAGAACGGACAAACAGCGTAACTTTTAAACAAATTAGATTTTTTTGACAGAAAAGGATAAAACAAAGTACAAAATCACTATTTAACTAAAGAACAGCTCACTAAATTAAGTATATTAGCAAGTGTCCTTCTACTTTTTTTTACGCATCGGAAATTATATATAGTAATTTTATTATTAATATCAGTGGTAGATGTTTCATTTTAGGCAAAAATGAAAAAAGGGCCATTAAACTAAATCTGCATAAATATCTGGTAGTTAGGAGAAAACAAGAGATATTAATTGGCAAAAAAAACACTGTCCTTCTATTTTTTTTACGCAGTGTATTATTAAATACATGCAACTTAAATCTAAAAAAACCTAAAATGAATTCATTAAATTAAATGAATGAAATAATATTTGAAAAAACTGTATTAACCTCCAGTGTCGTCCACTACACGTTCAAAAAAATGCATTTCAACTCGAGTGGATGAATAAAGGGTATTTTATGAACGACTGGAAATTTGAACTATATAGAGGGAGAGTGTGAGCTAATAGAAGGAATTGAATAAAACGGTATACGAAAAAAAAAAAAATTAGAGTTGCATCCTTATATGATAGGATGTACGTTGGAGGAGCGTCAATGGACACGTAGTCGCAAGTTTCTGAGAGTAGAATCTATATAGGAAACTTTGGAGATGACCACATCTCAGGTATGAGTACTCGACATCCTTTATCTGAGGATTCACGATAGCCAGCGATTGGATCGACAGTCCATCCTATGTAGCAAGATGGTTGAATGTGGGTTCCCCTGCATTTTCTACACTGCGAAATGAATATCTCATAACGCCATCGGCTTCTAGAAGATACATCCGAGGAACATCCATTTTGGAATTTCAAAAGGATCGATCCATTCCATTTTGGGCCTCAAACGCGTCCAATCTCGATGGGTACCGAAAACACTGAATGCACCAGCTCACACTGCATTCCTTCTTCGTGACTTTTTCGCCAAAAATGAAACCCATGTTGTTCCACAACCTCCGTATTCACACTGTGGGACTTCTGCCTATTCTCTAAACTCAAAAGACCACCGGGGACACCGTTTAGAGTCGATTGAAGAGATTCAACGTGAATCGCCGAGCGCTTTGAAAGCCATCACTGCCGATGACATTTTAACATGCACTGAGGATTGGAAGTAAAGTTGGCGTAAGTGCATCGTGTCCGGAGGGGGATTACTTTGAAGGCGATGAAATAAATTCGGAAGAATCAATAAAGAGTTTTTGTAAAAAAAATAATTGGTCTTACTTTTGGTAGTATGCAGTACCGCATTCAACTTGTTTACATCTTGTTATCTCACATATATGTTGTCAATTTTTAGCTAGAATTCTTGTGAAATGAATTATGAAATGTTTTAAAAAATGATTTTGAAAGCAATTTTTTTAAACCAAAACAAAGCTTTTGAAACGTGAGAAAACAAATGCAAATGAAAAAATGCAGCTATTTAGCCAGCTAAACATATCTCCATTGTGAAGATACTTGTTCATTGTAAGTAGGAAATGAGTCACTCAAAACCAAAAAACAATTGCTGCCAATTTAATTATTGTAATCTCTGCAGTAGAAAATGTTCATAATTATTCATCAATAACATCCCTTCCCTGTCACTAAGCGTACAAAGATGTCTTCTTTTTTTTTATTTCCACAGACTTGTTGGACGAATCTATGTTAGTTCCGCTTGTCAAAACAACATTGAAATTGTTTGAAAAGATAAATATTAAGAAGGAAAGAATATATTGCCAACAATTAAACGGAACAGAAGTCGAAAAGCAACAAGAGTTATTCGGATGCCAATTAGCATCCCGCGAAAACGGTGGGCCACATGCAAAAGGTCCACTGATGCACTGCGAGTCGTCACGGCATTGCGGAATTTTAATCTTCCGATTCATGGCTTTACTTCCCCGTGAAATGTGCGCTCTTCAAGCCCGATGTTTTGTCTATTGTCAACAATGAAGAATTGTGTGCTCGCTCATTTCAGGGTTTTTTTTACTTTTTCTTCTCTCAGGCTGTTTTGATGTTCTTGACTGACCAGAAAAAGAAAACTCCTCGATTTATGTTCCGGTGCAGCAGAAGTAGTCGGGAATCGATTTAAACTGGACTCCTGGCACTTTTATAAAAATAATTTTGATTTTTCCAAACATATTGAATTCACGATGAAACTGAAACGTTAAGGATTATTCAATTGGCTACGTTCAGAAGTATTGGGTGATAGTCAGCTTCCTGAGACAGTGACTGCTCAAATAGTAAGGAAACGTAGAGGGACTCTTCCCAGCAATGAGGACCCTCAGAAATTATTTCAGATCAGCCCTGAAAGAAGATTTGATAGCCATTCCATTCAATTATTCCCTAATACAACCAATAGCAAAGATAGCGACTTTTTTACAGTCAAACTCAGCGGGAGTTGAGAGACTTTTCTTAGCCATTCATTGTGAGTAAGATTGTTGTTAAAAACTAGAAAACAATTGTTGTATTACTGGACACTTTCTACCTGTTGATTGGGTTCTGTTATATATATGTATATATATATATAGGTATCTTGGAACCATCGGCAAAGTAGATCTTATGAAAGCTATTCTATTATTAAGAGGAAAATTAAATTCAATGTATTGCAAATAGAGCATCTTTGTGACTAACATATATAATTTTCTTTTGCTCATTTTAAGATAAAATAAAATTTTAATTTTTAATATAAATTTAAAAATGCTGAAATCTGCTCAGAAAAATTTCAACTTATCATGTGGGAACATTCTAGAACGGATGAATAAACTCGGGAATAGGCCAATGTTTAATAATACACGAGATATAGGAAGCAATGGATTGGAATACTACAAGAATGGCCCAATTCAATAACCACATAAATACAGCAATGTTGAATAGATCAAAGAACTTCAGGAACAATGAATTGTTCAAGAATCTATAACAGAATATACAAAAGTAAGATAAATGCAGTCGTAAATGAAGAATAAAGTATTCCAAATTCTACAAGAAACGTTATCGCATACAATACTCAAAACTATACTTCAAAGTTTGAATATTCTAGATATAAATGAAGAATAAAGTATTCCAAATACAATAAGATGCACTATACATCTCCATAAGCACGAAAAATGCCAAAAAGGTTAAATGTGAAACTTCGAAAAGAATGAATTGATCAACGCATTTCGAGTAGCCATTGAAAAAAAAAATGTTTAAAATTGCAAGCCAAGACCTGAAAAGGGTTTCAAAACCATACTACAAAGCACTTCAAGCAAAAAGCCAATTTCTCCAGAAAATTCCTTAAGATTAACGTTATTCTTTAAACCTTTCAAGAATTAAGGGGTCCAAAGTACTATTTTCCGCCAAAATTTGCAATTGCAAAATTGCAAATTTTTAATTTGCTTGGCCCTCATTTTCGGATAACGTCACGGACCTCTAACCAGGACAACATCATGTTCACACATTATAAAAAACATTTAATTTTCTTTTGCTCATCTTAAGCTAAAAAATATAATTTTCTTTTTTTCTCTTCTAAGCTATAATTAATGAAATTGTGAAGATATTTATTCATTGTGAGTAGTATAGTAGTATGAGTAGTATTCGTTGTTAAATACCAGAAAACTATTGTTGTATTATTGCTGACAACCGGCCCCTCAATACCTGCTGATTGGGTAATATTATATACACTGAAGTGACAAAAGTCATGGGATAGCAATATGCAAATTTTCAGATGGCAGTAGCATCGCGTAGAATAGGTATAAATGCGCAGTGCTTTCAGATTTCTGTTCAAGTTATTCATGTGAAGAGGTTTTGACGTGATGATGACCGCACGACGGGAATTAACAGACTTTGAACGCGGAATGTTAGTTGAAGCTAGACGCATGGGTCATGCCATTTCGGAAATCGTTAGGGAATTCAACATTCCCAGATCCACTGTGTCAAGAGTGTGCCGAGAGTATGAAATTTCAGGCATAACATCCCACCATGGACAGCGCAGTGGTCGACCGCCTGCACTTAACGACCGAGACCGGCGACATCTGCAAAGAGTCGTAAATTCTAACAGACAAGCAACACTGCGTCAAATAACCGCAGAAATCAATGTGGGACGTACAAGGGACTTGTCTGTTAGAACTGTGCGGAGAAATTTGGCTTTCTTGGGCTATTCCGGCAGAAGACCGACTCGAGTGCCTTTACTGACAGAACGACATCGCTTGCAGCGACTCTCGTGGGCACGTGAGCATATCGGTTGGTCCCTAGATGAATGGAAAACCGTGGCCTGGTCCGATGAGTCACGATTTCAGTTGGTAAGAGCTGATGGTGGGGTTCGAGTGTGGCGCAGACCCCACGAAGCCATGGACCCAAACTGTCAGCAAGGCACTGTTCAAGCTGGTGGTGGCTCCGTAATGGTGTGGGCTGTTTTTTCATGGCATGGACTTGGTCCTCTGGTGCGATTGGACCGAACATTGACTGGAAATGCTTATGTTCAGCTACTTGGAGATCACTTGCAGCTATTCATGGACTTCATGTACCCAAACAACGATGGGATTTTTATGGATGACAAAGCACCACGTCACCGGGCCACAACTGTTCGCGATTGGTTTGAAGAACATTCTGGACAATTCCAACGAATGATCTGGCCACCTAGATCGCCCGACATGAATCCCATCGAGCATTTATGGGACATCATCGAGAGGTCTGTTCGTGCCCCAAAATCCTGCACCATCAACGCTTTCACAATTATGGACGTCTATCGAGACAGCATGGCTCAATATTCCTGCAGAAGACATCCAACGACTTGTTGAGTCCATGCCACGTCGAGTTGCTGCACTTCGCCGGGCGAAAGGAGGGCCGACACGATATTAAGAGGTATCCCATGACTTTTGTCACTTCAGTGTATATGTATATATAGATAAATGTATTTTTGTAAGCAAACTTCGAGTACAATGGCTTTTAGGTGAGTGCAAATACTAAACATATAAAATTGTAAAAAACGCTCTGTTGCAAAACTTTTTTATATGAGTTCTATAAAAGTCATTGAATTCATGTCACCCATTCTTCTAAATGCGCTAGTGAAGATCAGAAGTCATACAATTACAGAAAGGGACCAATGGTCGGTGTATCATCAGGAATGAATAGGTGACTCCATACCTTTTTTTAGCGTCAACATTTAGTTATAGACCGTTAGTTATAGAACCACCCCATGTAGTGCATTATTTAGGAAATCTTAGACTAATTGATTTTTTTTTAAAATTAACTTAGGTATGAATAGCTTTTAATTCCTAGATATTCCTGTAGAGCATATTTCTTTAAGCAAATCAAAACTTGTTTTTTTTTATTTTTATTTTTTAAAAACGACAGCCGCGCGAGCTAAGAAAAAATTTAATTAAAAGAAAATATTTTTTTTAATTACGTTTTTGCTTAGACGAAAGTTTTTATAAGCAATAAGATGTTTCTTTTCTTTTTTTTTTTTTCCGTACTGTCTTGGGGTGCTCCTTTTTTAATGAATAAACCTTTTCTTCTTTTATAAATGATTTTATTTTTATTTTTTTTCATTCTAAAAGAAAACTTCTCGGCATTTAGCAGTACTCTAAGCATATATGATATTTTTATGAAAAGCAATGCAATGTTTTGCTAGAAACATTTTACATTAAAGCTTTGTTTGTTTTGGCACAAAGACATCTCAGAGGGGCCTGATGGCCAAATCACTAGCTCTGTGGAGATCGGTACCCAACATTTCGAATCCCGGCTGTGCCATGAATGTTTGTAGGGTTTCGGAATCCACTTTAAACCTTAGATCCCTATCTAATAGGAGTGTTGGGCGTACGACTAACAACCCTCCTCATCATCAGTGGCGCAACAGCCCCATGGTGGGCCAAGGCAGGGTAGATTTATCAGGAACCTACGATTTAAAGTGGATTCCAAACCACTACTACTTCTACGCCACACCACATCACTGTGCCTAGAGCTGAGTTGCACCTTTCCAGTTTGGGAATGTTGTGGGTGAGAGAGAAGTCTAATTGGACTCTGTGACGCTCTACGGTCCTATGAGACCGGGACCTACAGCTTAAAGTGGATTCCGAACCACTACAAACATCCACGGCACCCTCCGATATTCGAACCCTAAACCTGTGGTACCGAGCACCAGAGCGTTAGTCACCAAGCTCCAGGTCTAATAGGACAGTAAGGTGTAGGGCTGACAACCCTATTCCTTAAAAAAAAAAAAAAAAAAAAGAACAGCATCTTACGTTTCGAATCTGCTAGTAGACAGACAGCCTTGGTCCACTATGGGACTGTAGCGCCAGTGAAGAAGAAGAAGAACGCATCTCAGATTTAAATCCGAAGGCGGCGGTTTTTAGAAACGAAATAATGAGATTCAAACTGTGGCGGCGTAAGTGACACATCTCTCTCCAAAAATATTATATTTGCTGTGTTATGAGATCTGGCTCGATTTTCTTCCACGTTTGCGCAATGTTGATCCTTTTCCCTCAGAAGTCCCTTCTCTCGCCTTCCATTTGTATAATCTTAAACATGATATCGTGAGTTTATTAAAAATATCACTTATCAGATCAGCAAAAATAATATGCGTGAGTGGTACAACAAGGGACTTTCTTTTCTTTTTTTCTAGGAATATGTATCCTCCTACCCATTAGGTGGCCCTCACGTTCACTGTGGATTGGTTCGGTTTGCCGCTTTAAGATCATCTTGTGCACAGAGCGGGAACAGACAGACCCTAAACAGTCCGGGACCTACAGGTTAAAGTGGATTGCGAACCACTACCAAACGTCCATGCCACCGCCAGGATGCGAACCTAAAGTCTGTGATATCAAAGGCCAGTGCGCTAGTCACTTTGTCACCAGGTCGCCGTTCACTGTGGAAGAACAGCGCCTTCTGGGAAGACTTTTTAAATAACTACTGCCTCCTCATTGGAGTTCACATGGGAGAAAATCCGGAACTCCTAGCCAGTTAGCTCTTCTTTTCAATGGCGCAACTACCCCATGGTCGGCCAAGACTGCCTGCCTACTAACATATTCCGAAACATGAGATGTTGTTTTCTTTTAAGGGGCAGGGTTGTCAGCCCTACACTCAACAGTCCTATTAGACCTTTTGGGGGCCTGGTGGCAGAGTGGCTATCGCCCTGGCGCTCGGTACCACAGGTTTCGGGTTCGAATCCTGGCTGTGACATGGATGTTTATATTGGTTAGGAATCCACTTTACACCGTAGATCCCGGTCTCATATAATCGTAGAGCGACACACAGCGCAATCAGACGTTTCACCCACATCATTCCCAAACTGTAAAGGGGCAACTCAGCTCTAGACTCTGTAATGTGGTATGGTGTAGTAGTAGTAGTTCTATTAGACCGGGTCCTACGATTTAAAGTGAATTCGAACCCCTATAAACATGTAGGAACATGTGGTAAGTCATAACATAAACAAGTAATATAAAAAAAAAATTAATTTGTAATAAAGTCAATTCCTACTTTTTTTTTTTTTTTCGCTTTCCTGCAGAGAGTCCTTTATAGAGTTATAAAAATTCTCTCTCCCTCTTTCACATACACACTTTCCATCTGTCTCACTCATTTATTCACATGTTTCATTTTTTCCATTTTGTTCCCTCCTCTACTCAGGCTGGAACCTACAATGAAAAAAAAAGAAAATTTTTTCCAGCGATCTACACGCTTCGCCATTGACAGTATTGATTTCTAAATTTATATCCTGCTAAATATCTCGTAGAAGAGGAAATTTTTCTTCCCTATAAAACTGAAATTAATTATTTAAATTTAATTAATGAATTGATATTTGAAAAACTGTATTAACATCAAGTTTAAAAAAGAAAGGTTTTCATTTTAAGTCTATTGGTAGATACATGCAACTTAAATCTAAAAAAAAAAAAACTATAATTAATTGATTAAATTTAATTACTGAATTAATATTTTATGCATTTGAACTCGAGTGGATGAATAAAACGTGCTTTATGAACGATTGAAAATGTGAACAGGATATATATAGGGAGAGTGTGAACTAATAGAAGGAATTGAAAAAAATCATTTAATTGATTATTCTTTCTCAATTTCATCCTTTCGTTCGAAATGCTCAGAGATAACTTGAACGCTCCCCAGATTGGCATTCGCAGATAGGGAAATGTCCGATTGTTATTTGAAAAGTAAAACTATGCTCATCGGTAATGAACTGTTGAACTCTGGATGAACTTGGCGATGGGAGATGCCGCTCGGATAAGGACACAATTCTTTTGTGTTCCGTCCTGGAATCATTCAAACCAGCGTGTCTTATTCGAAGATTCACGTTCAAAAGTTGACTTATTCATTAGGGGACTGACAGTTCTCCTTCGCAGAGTGGCTTCTCCTTAAACAGTGTATTCGGAGCTCCCCATTTACGAGCTTCCCTTTATTTCAATTCCTTCTACTAGTTCACACTCTCACTATATATATCTTGTTCACATTTTCAATCGTTCATAAAATACTTTTTATTCATCCAACCGAGTCCAAATACATTTTTTTTAACTTGTACTGTATGACACTGGATATTAATACAGTTTTTTCAAATATTAATTACTTCATTTAATTTAATTGATTAATTTTAGTTTTTTTTTTTTTTAGATTTAAGTTGCATATATCTGTCAATAGATGGTGCCAGATGTAAGAGGAAAATTTCAAATTTACTTACAAAGGGCTTTCTACAATAGAGTGAAAAAAAGCAGGAATTGACTTTAAAAAAAAAATTTTTACATTACTTATTTTACATTAAAAAAAGTCACACAAGCAGGAGTAAAGGTTTGTTTTTTAATGTTAGCGTAAGTATAATTAAATGCACATTATATAAGAGTAATCCACTATTTGTCCTCTATTGGGACTGAATCTTGTTATACGTCCTCTACTGGTCGATATACGCCATCCGTATCTCATCCACCTAATAGCCAGTATACGTCTTCAATATCTCGTTGTACGTCCTCCTTACAGCGGTATACATCTTGTTATACGTCCTCTAATAGTCGATATACGCCATCCGTATCTCACCCACCTAATAGCCAGTATACGTCTTCAATATCTCGTTGTACGTCCTCCTTACAGCGGTATACAACTTATTATACGTCCTTCTATTAATGGTAAACATCATCGATATCTCATGACCTCTTAATAACCAGTATGCCTCATAGGTATCTAGTTCTACGCATTCCTTACAGCCGGTATACATCTTGTTATACTTCCTCTAATAGTCGATATACGCCATCCGTTTCTCACCCACCTAATAGCCAGTATACGTCTTCAATATCTCGTTGTACGTCCTCCTTACAGCGGTATACATCTTGTTATACGTCCTCTAATAGTCGATATACGCCATCCGTATCTCACCCACTAATAGCCAGTATACGTCTTCAATATCTCGTTGTACGTCCTCCTTACAGTGGTATACAACTATTATACGTCCTTCTATTAATGGTAAACGTCATCGATATCTCATGCCTAATAACCAGTATGCCTCATAGGTATTTAGTTCTACGCATTCCATACAGCCGGTATACTTCTTGTTATACGTCCTCTAATAGTCGATATACGCCATCCGTATCTCACCCACCTAATAGCCAGTATACGTCTTCAATATCTCGTTGTACGTCCTCCTTACAGCGGTATACAACTTATTATACGTCCTTCTATTAATGGTAAACGTCATCGATATCTCATGACCTCCTAATAACCAGTATGCCTCATAGGTATTTAGTTCTACGCATTCCTTACAGCCGGTATACTTCTTGTTATACGTCCTCTAATAGTCGATATACGCCATCCGTATCTCACCCACCTAATAGCCAGTATACGTCTTCAATATCTCGTTGTACGTCCTCCTTACAGCGGTATACATCTTGTTATACATCCTCTAATAGTCGATATACGCCATCCGTATCTCACCCACCTAATAGCCAGTATACGTCTTCAATATCTCGTTGTACGTCCTCCTTACAGTGGTATACAACTTATTATACGTCCTTCTATTAATGGTAAACGTCATCGATATCTCATGACCTCCTAATAACCAGTATGCCTCATAGGTATTTAGTTCTACGTCCTACTTCTTGTTATACGTCCTCAAATAGTCGATATACGCCATCCGTATCTCACCCACCTAATAGCCAGTATACGTCTTCAATATCTCGTTGTACGTCCTCCTTACAGCGGTATACAACTTATTATACGTCCTTCTATTAATGGTAAACGTCATCGATATCTCATGGCCTCCTAATAACCAGTATGCCTCATAGGCATCTAGTTCTACGTATTCCTTACAGCCGGTATACTTCTTGTTATACGTCCTCTAATAGTCGATATACGCCATCCGTATCTCACCCACCTAATAGCCAGTATACGTCTTCAATATCTCGTTGTACGTCCTCCTTACAGTGGTATACAACTTATTATACGTCCTTCTATTAATGGTAAACGTCATCGATATCTCATGACCTCCTAATAACCAGTATGCCTCATAGGTATTAGTTCTACGCATTCCTTACAGCCGGTATACTTCTTGTTATACGTCCTCTAATAGTCGATATACGCCATCCGTATCTCACCCACCTAATAGCCAGTATACGTCTTCAATATCTCGTTGTACGTCCTCCTTACAGCGGTATACAACTTATTATACGTCCTTCTATTAATGGTAAACGTCATCGATATCTCATGGCCTCCCTAATAACCAGTATGCCTCATAGGTATCTAGTTCTACGCATTCCTTACAGCCGGTATACTTCTTGTTATACGTCCTCCTAATAGTGGTAAACGTCGTCGGTATCTCGATAAAAGTTCTGATAATGATTGTGTTGGCTGCTATACTAGCAGCTCGTTGTGTCAGGATGAAATACTCTCTTTCTAATAATATTAATTTTTTATTTACACTATTGGTACATATATACACTTGGCACCCTGAGCCTCTTCTACAATAGTATTAATATCTTAAAAGCCAAGAGCCGTTCCCTGACCGTCTGTTTTGATCTGACGCTCCTAGCGCTCACCTCGTGGTCTTAAGATCACACCGCAACTGCCTATCACACTGGACCACACAATTAAAGTCCCAGTTACTGGTCACAGTTACCAGTTATAACCGCGACTTCTAGTGGTTATAATTAAACCTTACAGTTGTTATATGTCATCGGTATACGCATTCCTAATAGTCCATAACAGTCGTTCGATAATCAACTAATAGTCTGGTTTGTTCTGCTATCAACAACATGTGCGTATCTAGGGATGGTCACTGCGTCAATGAGGTCACTTAAAGTGAAACATAGAACCTATTATAGTAGATGTTCCAAGTTACGCGCACATCATGAGTTGACAGAATATAATTTAATTATTCTGCGAACTCATAACTATAAACTCATAAATAAAACAGGCAATATCTGTCCTATATTCGCAAGGATATTATTTTAAAATCAAAGTTTATTTTTTTCACTTCATTTTTGAATATATGGACACACACGTAATGCATTTTTTTAATACATTGGTTTTCACTACTTTGGCCATTAAAAAAAATATATTTTGTAAAAGTGTGATACATCTCACGGGCCAGAAAAATAATTCAAGGTCTAGCGGGTTGGCCACCCCTGATTTAAATGGACTTTTTTTCATTTCCTTCTATTAGCTCACACTCTCCCTATATAATCTTGTTCACATTTTCAATCGTTCATGAAATACTTTTTATTCATCCACTCAAGTACAAAAGTACAAATATTTTTTTTTTTAACTTGTAGTGGATGACACTGGATGTGAATACAGTTTTTTCAAATATTAATTCAGTAATTAAATTTAATTCATTAATTTAATTTTTTTTTAGATTTAAGTTGCATATATCTACCAATAGATGACGCTCGATAAACTTAAAAAAAATGAATGAAAATGGTTTATAAAGGACTTTCTGCAATAGAGTGAAAAAAAGTAGGAATTGACTTTAAAATTTTTTATATTACTTGTTACTGATTCGAATGGGCCACCGTTAACTGGAATTCAACTTCAGAGGAATGTCAATTTGAGAAGACTGCTCAGTAGTTCCAAGAAAAAGAATTCGTCTCATAAGACTCTGTGCATGATTTAATATCTAGAAAGATCAACATTCGTTTAATAAAAGGAAGCCCTTCGGTACATAGCAATATCTGTAACTCACGTGTATTAAGATTTTATCACTGCATATGTGTTCTCGATTCACTTTACAACCTACTTCCTCGATAACCGTAACTGACTTGTGGTTGGCGATCGTCCATAAAGCATCGCTGTCTTCGAGAATAAAAAAGCACATTTGTAAGAAAAGCATGATTTTTTTTTCTTTCGGTGTAAAATTTTATTTTCGACATTTTATAGAGGTGTCTTTCACAAGAGTAGGTGAAAATGATTCGGATGGATTAACTGCTATAAAGGCAGGATTTACAATAAAGTTTCTTTCTTAATAATGTGAAAATCAATTAAAAAACCCCAGTGATGTAATTAAATGGCTGTCATACTTTTGTGTCCACCCAGGAGGTAAAGTATTGCGGGACACCGAAAGCTATTTTTTTCCATCCATCAGTTTCACTAGTAGCCTTCTAGTAGTCATTTGCATATTTTGAACTTCCATTGTAAACATTTTTAATTCTAATGCAGCTGACGAACACTTAGGCAGTTGTCTTAGATGCCTTAAGGTAAGCATTGCACAGACGTTACTCACTTAGCACTGCCCAGGGGATGCGTGTAGCTTGAGGATAACCTACGGAAGCAGAGTAACAACACCCCCGCAACGCTCTACGATCCTGTTAGGCCGGGATCTATGGTTTGGGGGATTCCGAACCACTACAAATATCCATGGCACCGCCGGAACTCGAACCCTGTGATACCGACCGCCAGAGCGCTAGCCACTCGGCCATTCAGGTCCTTCATTGTAAACATTGAATCAAAGAAACACTTTGCAACGTTGACAATAATCAACGGTGTTTATTTTCATGTCTCATTTTTTATATATGTGGCTCAATGGCTCAATTCCGACATTCTATTCCTATACAGAAGTGTACGCGTTTGTAATCTGTACCACCCCTTAAAGTGTGTCGTTGGGTATTCCCGGAGCTTATGGAATTTCACATTTTTTTTATTTCTTAGGTGGCTGGCACTGTCCTGAATGTTTACAAGTGATATAAACAGTTCAAAGAAGGCACAGAATGCATTGAGGTCAACCAAAAACCTCAACCGACGAAGCTGACGTCCAAATAATTAAAGATTTAGGGCTTGCAAACCGTTGATTTACAATTAGAGACCTTGCTGAGGTTGTAATTTCAAAAGGATAGGTCCATTCCATTTTGGGCCTCAAACACGTCAAATCCCCGATGGGTACCGAAAACGCTCACTGAATACGGCAGCTCACACTGCACTGATTCTTCGTGACTTTTGAAACCCGTATCGTTCCACAACCACCGTATTCACATCGTGCGACTTTTGACTATTCATTAAATTCAAAAGACCACTCTGGGGACACCGTTTTGAGTCGATGGAAGAGATTCAACGTGAATCGCTGAGCGCTTTGAAGGCCATCCCTGCCGATGATTTTTCAGCATGCATTGAGGATTGGAAAAAAACATAAGTGCATTGTGTGCGGAGGGGATTGTTTTGTTTGATTGTTGATTGTTTTGATTGTTTTTGGATAAATTTGGAAGAATAAATAAAGAGTTTTTGAAAAAAAAAAAATAATTGTTCTTACTTTTGGATACAGTAGTATGTGCCTCAATGGATCAATTTGGACATCGCATTCCCATAAAAAATTTTATGTGCTTGTAATCTGTACCACCCTTTAAAGTATGTCGTCAATTATACAGGGTGATGCAACAATCACCCTGTATATCTATTCGAGATAGAATGATCTCATATTTATCACCTGTATTTATAAAGTATATTAATACTGATTTTAAATTCCAGATAGGATTATAAATAAAAGAAAATAGTTTAATGTTTTTTTTTTTTTTTCATAAAGTCTGTTAGAAAAAAAGTTAAGCATTAAACATCTACGTTTCGTCATAAGATAAGATCTTCTTAAAGCTACAGCGTTAATGTCCAACACATTTTGCTTACTAATGACTAACTCGATATTGGTATTTTTAAGGTAAAATTGCAAGTGAAAAAAACGTACCGATATCATCTAACGATTATGAATTAACGATTACAAAAAAAAAAAAAAAAAAAAAATATTTTACGCGAAACTGTTATTTTGTTCATCTATACGTGGTTTGTAATTATTTCTGCTGATATCAAATAATATACGTTTAACTGCCGTAGTAATTAGAAATCCATTTTATCGATAACTGCAGGGCTTGATTATCTTTCACTGATCAAATTCTCGCATTTTTCATTTTTATAAAAATAAATTCTGCCACATTTTTTTTTTTTCAACAGATTATACGTTAATCTATTAGTAGGCTATTAACCAGAGATGATGAGATTTAAGAAACTGCATGCCCAAAAAAAGAAAGTTATGCAATTATATATAAATATATATAATGAAAAATAAATGATGTAATATAAAAATAATCAATTTGATGTTGACATGACATGGATTTCACACTATCGCTTCCCTTCTGTGATGTGGTGTTATGTTTCAGTAGCCAGACACACGATGGCGCGGGAAGAACTGCGTATCGTCTCAGCTTCTTCAAGTGAAAAATTGAAACAGAATGGGTTATTATTTTTTTGTGTTTACTATTATTCTAACATGTAAACATAGATAGTATAATAACAATGACACTAAACGCACATTGTAAAGAAATAGATAACACTAAAAAAGATATATAAGAAATATATAAATATAAATGAAATAAAAAAAAAAAGAAATCATTAAAAAATATTTATTTTACTAGTGTGATATGTGTTTAGCCACTTTTTCACTTAGTTTTTGCAAATCGTTCTCAATTTGGGTATTTGTACATCATAATAGGTGTTGCAGGTTAGCGTCCGTTATGTTTAAACGTGTTTTGTGTTGGGTCCATTTCATTTTCGAAAAAAAAAAAAAAAAAAAAAAAAACGATTCATGCATGTGTAATGTGTAAGTGTGAACCCAAAGCATGTGTAAGTTGAACCCAAACCCTTCACGCATGTGTAAGTTGAACCCAAAGCGCTAACAACTTCAACTAAGAGACTGGTTTGCTTTGCTATCAAAAATCAATTGTGCGTATCTAGGGATGGTCACTGCGTCGTTGAGGTCACTTAAAGGGAAACATAGAACCTGTTATAATAGATGGTCCAAGATGCCTGCTCATCATGTGTTCGCATAATATAATTAAATTGTTCTGTGAACTCATAACTGCAACTTCCTACTATTATTATTCCACACGCTCCCTATATATATCTTGTTCAAATTTTCAATCGTTCATAAAATACTTTTGATTCATCCACTCAAGTCCAAATACATTTTTTAACTTGTAGTGGATAACACTTGAAGTTAATGGAGACAGTTTTTCAAATATTAATTCATTAATTAATTTTAATTCATTAATTTTAGTTTCATATGGGAGAAAAAAAGTGTTCTCTTCTATAAGATATTAGCAGGATATAAATTTAGGAATCAATACCGTCAGTGCCGAAGACTGTAGATCGCTGGAATAGAATGTCTTTTTCAGATTCTTTTTTCATTCTGGGTTCTAGTCTGAGTCGAGGAGAGGGAACAAAATGGAAAATGAAACTTGTGAATAAATGAGTGAGAGAGATGGAAAGTGTGTATGTCAGAGAGAGAATTTCTTCTAACTTAAAAAAATGAATGAAAATTATTTATAAAGGACTTTCTGCAAAATAGTAAAAAAAAGTAGGAATCGACTAAAAAAAAAAAATTTTATATTACTTGTTTCTGAAAAATTTAAAAATAAATCAAAAAGAGTAGAAAAGATTTTTATTTAAAAAAAGAAAGAAATGGTTAAAGGGCAATCATTTCATTTGTTACCAACGAACTTTCCTTATTGTGAAAAATCGCCCAAGGAGGTTTGGTCCTGCCAAACAGCAATAAATCAGTAATTTTAAGAAGAAAAATCTACCTTCTAGGTTATCTTTTGCAACATGGTTTAAGAATTTCTGGTGACATTATTAAATGAATGCATGCCATTCTTATCGCTCTATACTATAAAATGGCTATGGCATTGACACAGATACATTTAGAGACTACTATGTGTCAACTAGTGCCAAAGAAATGATTAAAATCATGTATGGTAGGTAATACTTCTTACTGTGTACAAATTGCTATTACATTGGGCGGAGTTCATTTCTTCTGCAAGCTACTTGTTGAACAATTATCTGAACAAACTCTAGAGATAACATTAAAAGTTCCATCGCCATTAATTATAACATTAATTAATCATTAATTTCAAAACACAGATGGTTATCAAAATAATGGAAATGCCTGTGAATAAAAGTGACATTTAAGAATGCGACATTAAGAAGCATTGAAATGTAATCTTAACTACCATTTTTTTAATACAAAAGTATATATCATGGTAGTATGAGATATTTGGATTTTTGCCAAAAATTTAAAATGTCAGACTTTACTGATTTCAAAGAAGCTAAATTGTAGGAGCCCGACTAGCTGAAACAATTATGGCCGTAACATCCCAGCTTTTAGGCGTTTATAGAGGTACGATGTCTAAATTCATGACAACGTGCACACAGCGCGACAAGACCAACAATATATTAGGCTGAAGGAGAAGCTGATTACGACTGGTATTGAAACTGATTGTAATGTATAAGATGAAAACAACTGCAACCCATATGACATATATGCAGAACTCACTCATTATTTGGATTCTCCAGGGTCAATAATTACTTTTAGAAAGCAGCTTCATAAACAGGACATTTACGGCTTTGTACTGGCCATGGCCACCAGAAGTCTACACCATACCACATCACTATGCCTAGAGCTGAGTTGCCCCTTTACAGTTTGGGAATGATGTGGGTGAGAAGTCTGACTGGGCTCTATGAAGCTCTGCGGTCATATTAGACCGGGAGATAAAAGTGGAATCCGAAATCCTTAAAAGTGGATTCCGAACCACTACAAACATCCATGGCACCGCCGGGAATCGAACCCGAAACCTGTGGTACTGAGTGCCAAAGGGCTAGCCACTCGGCCATCAGGCCCCTAACACCACCAGAAGTTTCATTGTCGATGCGAGACGACGTTATATATTCTAACATAGTTGCCATCGTGTCTGCTCGTTTTTTGAAAGTTATTACTACAACGCTCGCCGCCAGTTCCAAACCTGTGCGTATAGATCTCAATGAGTATTTGTATTCTTAATTGTGGTATTTATTTAATTACTTTCACATTCATTCTACTGCCGGTTATTAACAACAGCATTCTTGGCACACACACACAAGAAAAAAAAAAATTAAGAGATCCTTTCGCTTATCTTGAAATGAAATCCCGGACAGACATCTTCACACACTGATACCTGCTTCACCTACATTTGATTCAACGAATGCAGCAGCAGAAAGAAGCTGAATACAAAACACACACTGAACCAAAAGATACTGATTTCCCACGTGACCTGATTATCGTCTGAAAGCAGGCGATTTCGTCGGGGCAGGTGCTGTCTGCAATCTTCCCTTCCCGTGGCAACTCTGCTGTCGGAAAGTCCAGACAGATCGCGTGCTGTTCCAAGACGGATTCAAGGCAAGGTGGATCGAGGAGGGGTGGGGTGGGGAGGTGTCTTCCTCCTTCCCCCTCTCTTTCAGAACGGTAGCGTGGGAAAAAAGGTTTCCTTCTTAAGAGGCAAAAAAAAAAAAAGATTTTTAATTTTGTTTTTCCTTTACCAGAAGGTTAAGGTCCCGTGAGGTCGTGGCGGTTTTAGAGGGGATGAGGGGGTCGTGTGTGTTTATTTACATGGATAACGCATGAGTGACTGAACGGCCTCGTGCATGGGTATGAGATTGACGGGTATGACATATGACATGTATGAGTTTGTTGATGAAGTACGCCTATCATGCAGAAAAGGTCGCTAACCTCTCGTGCTCACATTTATTTAATAATAAATAGGTCGTGCATAGTCCATAGGTCCCTAATGTGACAAATATTCAAATTCGGTGGGTATAACAGAGAAGGATGGTTGCGTGTGAACGATGGATTATGGAAGTATAAAATAATCCAGCCAGATATACCTACTGCATAGTAGAGGTGTCATTCTTATATTTGTCACTCCCATAAGCATATCAATAGTTCAAGGGACAGCAATTCAATTCAAGATTAGGTTTATATAAAAGTATATTTTATTTCAATTTAAAAGGTGTGCAGGGGTGTCCAACCCAAATGATCTTGCGGGCCACTTTGGAAATGCATCCTAACTCCGCGGGACGTATATAAAATTATACATTCCCACATTAGATTGAGACCCACTACAGACATTTTTTTGGAGTGAAAAAGAGAAACATAATTATTTTATTATTTTTGCGTGTGTGTTTTTTAATATTATTTTTGTGTTTGCTATTATTCTTACATATAAGTGTGTCTTCTCGTCTGTGTTTATTTACATGGATAACGCATGAGTGACTGAACGGCCTCGTGCATGGGATCTATGTATGAGATAGACGAGTATGACATATGACATGCATGAGTGTGTTGATGAAGAACGCCCTCTCATGCAGAGAAGGTCATCAACCTTTCATACTCGCATTTATTTAATAATAAATAGGTCGTGCGGCATCTAATGTGACAAATATTCAAATTCGGTGGGTATAACAGAGAAGGATGGTTGCGTGTGAACGATGGATTATGGAAGGTACAGAATAATCCAGCCAGATATACACAGCAGAGGTGTCATTCTTATATTTATCACTCGCATAAGTATTACTGTGCCCAAAAAGTAAGATAAATTTTTTTTTCAAAAACTTTTTTTTTTTATCCTTCCAAATTTATTTCATCGCCTCCAAAATAATCCCCTCCGGACACAATGCACTTATACCAACGTTTTTCCCAATCCTCAATGCCTGCTAAAAAGTCATCGGCAGGGATAGCCTTCAAAGCGAGAGCCGATTCACGTTGAATCTTTTCAACCGACTCAAAACGGTGTACCCGGAGTGGTCTCTGGAGTTTAGGGAATAGCCAGAAGTCTCACGTGTGAATACGGTGGTTGTGGAACGATATGGCTTTCATTTTTAGCGAAAAAGTCATGAACAATCAACGCAGCTGGAATGTGAGCTGGCGCATTCAGTGTTTTCGGTATCCATCGAGATTTGACGAGTTTGAGGCCCAAAATGGAATGGACTGATCCTTTTGAAATTTGCAACATCATCAGCAAGGTCTCTAATTGTAAATCGACGGTTTGCAAGCACCCAATCTTTAATTTTTTGGACGTCAGCTTCGTCTGCTGAGGTGGAGGGTCGTCCAGAGGGCTTTTCATCTTCAACGCGTTCTCTGCCTTCTTTGAACTGCTTATACTACTTCTAAACCTTTCTTTCCGATACAGGAATGCTCACCGAATGCCTTCTGCAATGTTCTACTACGTTTCCGCAAACAAAATTGAATGCAAATTCTTTGCTCAATGAATTCAGACATTTCAAAAATCGCCGGAATCAGTTTTAGCGTCTCACAAAGCGAAACGTTACTCAAACACTAATGGATATTTCGACGTGAAATTTCACGCAGATGTCAAGGACAGTGCCAGCAACCTAAAAGAAACAAATTGAAATTCCATAAGCCCCGGGAATTTTCAGTTGAAGATTTATCTTACTTTTTGGACACAGTAGTACATCAATAGTTTTTGAATACGAGATTAATTTCATATAAAAATATATCTTATTTCAATTTAAAGTATACAACAAAATTTAAAATGGTGTTGTAACTTAAGTTGTTGTACTTTTAATTTATTATTATTTTTCAATAAGTATAGGGGGAACTATATATATCTATAACTATCTCCCTATAGGGTGAACCTTTTTTGTAACTTTATGCAGCCATTTTTAAAAATCCTTAATATAATTAAAAGAACAAATAGTTTCTATTATGTAAATAAACATGGAGGTGATGTAAGGAGCAAAAACGTCCTTTTAAAAATCCAATTAAAGGCATATTGTTTTCTTTTTAATGATACTGGTTTTAGAACTTTTTAAGATAATTTAAAATTTTAACTTCACAACAACCGCATGTCTTTTAAATAAATTATCAATCTCTTAAAAATGCATATTCATTGAAAGACAACTTTAAAAAAAAAATATCTCATAATATTCTAGTTTTAAGTATTTTTCCATTGATAGGTTAAACCAGAGATGGCCAACCTGAATTAACTTGCGGGCCACACGTCAAATTATATATCAACCCTATAAGGTTTAGACCCACTACAGACAATTTGTTAGAGTGAACAATTGAAACAGACGGAGTTATTATTATTATGTTTACTATTATTCTTACATACAAACATAGATAATATAATAATAATAATACTAAACGCACATTGTAAAGAAATATATAACACTAAAAACGAAATAAAAAGAGTGAAATCATTCGAAAATATTTATTTTACGAGTGCGATATTTGTTTCTCCACTTTTCCACTTAGCTTTTGGAAATCGATCTCCATTTGGGTATTTGCACATCGTAATGGGTGTTGCAATCATAATTGTAATTGGGGCTTATCATAATTGTTGATGATCATTATTGGTGTTGCATCGTAATTGGTGTTTATAATTTTATTATTCTGCAAACTCATAAATAAAACAGGCAATACCTGCCCTATATTCGCAAGAATATTATTTTAAAATCAAACATGCGAATATTGTATATGTGTTTAATAAATCTCACGGGCCGGAGAAATGTTCAATTCGGGTAGCATACTGTCCGCGAGTTGGCCACCCCTGTGTTAAACTATTGTGTCCAATAAATTGCTGTGTAAAAATCACAAATCATGTTTTGAAGAATACTTTTTATTAAAATATTGTTTCTGATCAAGATTTTTTAATAGTGAAAAAGAAATTTAAATACTTAGTTTACTGTCTATTATTTAATTTACTACTTATCAAAATCTAAGCAGACTTGCCAACAGCTTTAAACATGCGAAAATATTAAAAGATAGAAGTAAATAATTGGAATAAAAATAATTAACAATAAATTCCCATTTTTTTTCTGAAAGTATTAAATTAACTCAAATTAAATAAAACATAAATTATTTTAACAGCGTTATATTTATATGAAATATATTTTCACATGCATTAAATAATTTTGAAAAATTTGCATATTTATTTTAACAAGAGGATTACTTTCCAGGCGAATTTTATAAACTTACAAAAAATGTATCACTATACATGCCGTCCATGTAATATTATGGCTACTGCATATTTACTAATAATTTCAAGAATAAAAAGCAATTTAAATAAAATATCTGCATTTTTTCGTAATTATATTTTTAGTAAATGTTGCCGACATGTAAAAAACTCTTAAACATACTCAGTTTAATAGGACAAATATCTTCGTCTATGGATCTTTTCCCAAAGGCAAAAATTATCCAGTAAAATGTCATTAATTAACAATCATGAGAAATCTGATGAAATAAATAATATTTTTATCAACTAATCTTACTCCATTAATAAATTAATTTAAAATTAAAATTTCCAAACTAGATTAAATTATTGTAATGTTGATAACTAAAAGAATCAATTTAAATTCTCTAGGAAAAAACAGTTTTTATTGTTGCCGCTTAAATGTTGCCAGCGGAGAAAAACCACTAAAAGAATTTTTCAATAAATCTTTTTTTTTTTTTCAATTGAATTCGCTCAATTACATAATTAAAAATTAGCAATAGTTTAATCAATTAATCTTATTCCCTTTAAAAATTAATTTAAAATTAAAATTTCCAAACTAGATTAAGTTATTGTAATGTTGATAACAAAAAGAATCAATTTAAATTCTCTAGGGAAAAAAACAATTTTTATTGTTGCTACTTAAATGTTGCCAGTGAAGAAAAACCATTAAAAATAGTTTTCAATAACTCTTTTTTTTTTTCAAATTGTATTCGTTTAACAACATAATTAAAAATTTATAAAAGTTTTATCAATTAATCTTATTCCGTTTACAAATTAATTTAAAATTAAAATTTCAAACAAGTTAAGAAATTTATTGTTGATCACTAAAAGAATTCATTTTAATGCTACAGGACAAAAAAAAAAAAAATGTTCATTTCGCTCAACAACATAATTAAAAATAATGAATAGTCTTAACAATTAATCTTATTCCGTTTACAAATTAATTTAAAATTAAAATTTCCAACCTAGATTAAATTATTTTTAGTGTTGATAAATAAAAGAATCAATTTAAATTCTCTAGAGAAAAAAACAATTTTTATTGTTGCCAGTGAGAATCAATTTAAATTCTCTAGAGAAAAAAAAAACCATTAAAAATATTTTTCCACTAACATTTTTTTCTAAAGGAATTCGTTTACCAACATAATTAAAAATTAGTAATAGTTTTATCAATTAATCTTATTCCCTTTTAAAAATTATTTTAAAATTAAAATTTCCAAATTAATATTTTTTAATAATAATATTTTAATGTAGATCACTAAAAGAATCAATTTAAATACTTTAGAAGAAAAAAAAATTTTCATTGTTGCCACTTAAATGTTGCCAGTGAATAAATACCATTAAAATATTTTTCAATAACATTTTTTTTTTTTTTCAAATTGAATTCGTTCAACAACGTAATTAAAAATAAAAGTAATAAAGAATAAAAGCTGTTCTAATACTATAATATACAAAATATATAATAAAATATAGCCAAGGATATTATATTGATTTCGTATGGAACTTTACTATTCAACAGAATCAAATAATTGCAATGCACCACTGCCAGCGTTCTTTGCATAAGAAAAATACATCCATAAACAAAAATGTAAATTAAATACAAATTACGAAAATTTGAATGGTGGCTAACTGGCATATCATGTTGAAATATCTTCAGCATTAAAAAAAAAATTGCCAACTGTTATTTTTATCTAAGTGCATATTATTCAAAAATAAGATATTCTACTGCTAGATGCGAACATGCTCTTCATGCCAATGGGGGAATTCCACATGAAAAAAAGAAGTTCATTTAGATAAGGTTTTCGAATCGTAAAGATTCATCAGTGAGTAGAAAAACCAAAACAGATGCCACTTAGCGATTTCATGGCATTTTCGCCTATTCAAAGATAAGCAGGCATATGCATACATATTTCACCTATGCATAGAATTCTGTTTTTCTGCATAGATAAAAAGTTATTTAGATTTATTAATTGTTCACTTTACGGAAGATTTATAGATCAAGATATGGAATTATTGCTTTCTGTGTTATGACTTGGATTTTTTCCAACCATCTTTGATAAGATTTTCATATCGAAATAACCTCTCAAAATAAAAAGTTCTTGATGTCCATTTGATAAAAAAAAAAAGTTTTCGTCTGGTATATTTAAATTTTATTAGAGACAATTAATTTTTTTAAGCATGTTAATATATACTACTGTGTCCAAAAAGTAAGACCAATTATTTTTTTTTTTTTCAAAAACTCTTTATTTATTCTTCCATATTTATTTCATCGCCTTCAAAGTAATCCTCTCCGGACACAATGCACTTATGCCAACTTTTTTCTCCAATCTTCTATGCATGCTTAAAAAGTCATCGGCCGGATGGCCTTCACAGCACGCGGCGATTCACGTTAAATCGCCGCGTGCTAACTTCTCTAACTTATTGTACTTGATTATTTTTATTATAAATAAGTCTTTAAAAAACCATACTTTTAAAACCCCCTTTCTGAATAAACCAAATTTCTCTTATTCTTATAATTCTTTTATTTGTATTTTTCGAAATTCTTCAGCATTCAGTATTGCTATATCAATCTATTTATGTGGCGTTGAAAATTGTTATACGTATTGTTGAAAATCGATGTTATTCAATATTGTTATACCAATCTAATTATGTGACATTCAAAACTGCTGTGAATACTGCATTCAGTATTGTTGAAATAGTATTGATATTGTTATATCAATCAATTTATGCTTAAAGAAATCTCTAAAGAATATTGTAATTTTTATTCTATTAAATTTGTTACTGAAATATTTTTCAAATCGTAAAACCGATATTTTCTGTTAATCTTCCTATCTTAGATAATTTTTTTTAAAATTTTTTATTGAAATATTATATTATTAGAGTTTTCTTTATAGGGTTAGCTGTTGTCTTATTATGCCTGAAACCTTAAATTATAGAATCAAATCTATTTTTTTAGCAATACGAGAGGAAAATTCTAATGCATGCATGTTATATTTAAAATTAATTTAACTTTTTCTGCAAAATTTTCTTTTGAAATTGTACGGCATTGTATACTGTCAATCCCTTGTTATAAATATGAAAAGAAGACATTTGTATTTAATCAAGATCATTATAAGTTTACTTTTCCAAATTTGAATTTATGGAAAAAAACAACTCATATTACTGTATTTTTATAATGAATGCACTTTTCTTTTGTCTGTCTGAAATAAAAGTGGAATTTTCTGTCTTTTTTATATCTTTGAAATTACAACATTTAGAGGTCTAATTTTGGTAAAAATCTAGAATCCTGTACCCTTTGTGCCAAAAGCATAGTAATGAAAGGACCAGGTAGTTTTCGCGGTAAAAATATCACATCAAAATCATTTACTGATGTCAAATCAACAAGTAAACAAACAAATCATCGTAAAAAACTATTTCACGAAAATTCATCGGCAAACAGAGCTATTACGCCAACAATAGTAGCCAAACAGATATTACATCAAAGTTTATTCCTGAAGTTAATTTAACGCCAAATGTTATCACCATCCTGGCAAAAATTTTAATCCTTGAAATGTTTATCGTCAAACTTTTTCGCTAAGCGAATTTTGTTTTTTAGTGCTTTTACGCCAAAAAAGTTAATGCTTTATTGCCAAATTTTATCACTAAAATATGTTATCTTTTGAATACTTTTGCCAAAATTTTTTGAAATTTTTAAATTTAAATTTTTTTGCACCACACATTACCACTATAATGCCACAATATATCATTATTTTGCCAAAATTTTATTCCTAAATTGCTTTTACATCAAATGTAATCTTTTTTATTGCCAAATTATTATGTGGAATTATGTTTTGCTAACTCACATAAATGTATCATTTAGACAAAGATAATAATCGCTGGTATGCTAAAATTATGCAAAATTATTAGTTAATATGCCATTTTTTTATGTCAAAAACTATTTCATGTTGTTTACGAGGCCGAATTCGAATAATGAAACAAAAATTAATTAAAAAAAAAAAAAACAACAAACAAGGAATAACTTACATTTTATTCTGATATATCCTTTGTTAGAGGATGCTGTATCTATTCTTATCAAATAAATGAAGAAAACCCAAAGAACAACGTCAGAAACCCACAAAAAATTTAACCAACGACCTTTTTTCTTCTATAAACTAACGTTCTAAAATTAAAGTTACATTTTTTTCCGCCTGAATTCAAATAACGGTTGCCACAAAACTTTAACTATGTCAAAAGCTTTAAAAAAACACATTCGATCGACGTTTTCGCCGTGAACTAATGTTCTAAAAATAAAAAATAACATTTTTCGCGTAAATTCAAATAGCGGTTGTTTAAAACCTTAATTATTTCATTAATTTCATTCACATTAAAAAGAAAATAATTATTTGATAATCAAATATATGTTATTAATAAATTTAAAAATCGTTTTTCTGGTTTGTTTTTGTATTTTCATGATTGGCAATATCATAAAAATTGTTTATTTTCTGTATCATATACTGTAAGCATACGTTATAAAAAGTCTTGGAATAAATAATTCATCGTAATAAATATTTAAAAGGATATATATTTATGTTCTTTATTTACTATAACAAAAAATTCTTCAAATAACTATCTAAGTAGGAGTAAATATTCATTCTATTGTTCTGAAAAAGAAGAAGTTAAGAATTCCTCTAGAGTATAGTAACCTAAAGAAATTGGTGAAATATTCCGAGTTGCAAGATTGGCGGTTCCTCAGGGGTACAGTATTCTAGACTTCAACCTAATTTTTCCTACTGAATGTATTATTTTTTTTATCTGGTGCGTAGGTAAAAGTTAGGAACAAATTATGATAAGTTTTTAATTTTAATTAAAATTAAAATTTTTTAATATTATCTAATAATAATATTTATATTATATAAATAACACACAGAATAAATTTAAAATAAATTTACTATAATACAATAAATTTCAATTTTAATTTTAGAGTTCGTCAACAAATTTTATAACGATGTCGATTTCTAGATATGAATATGAAAGTATGAATTAAATAGAAAAACAAGACGTGATCCTAAATGGTTGATCAACAATTTATTTATACATATTTTACACCACGAATGACAGATTAATTTTTAATAAATGTAAGTACTTTAGTAATATAATAATAGTTAATATTTTTAATAAATTAATTAGTTTAATCGACGGGGAAAAAATTTAAAACTTCTAATGACTCTTTAAAAATAAATATTAGCCTTGAAATTATTTTTTAATTTAATATTAAAAGTTAATTTTTATTTAATTAAAAGTCAAATTTTAAATATTCTATTTAGGACTTCAGATATTGCTGAAAAGGTAGAGTTCCACGTGATTTACAATTATTTACTGGGCATGATGGCTGACTGGCTAGCGCTTTGGCGCGCGGTACCACAGGTTTTTTCGGGTTTGAGGCCGGTGGCGCCACGGATGTTTGTATTGGTTCGGAATACACTTTAAACTGTAGGTCCCTCGCGTGCATAATTTGACCATACAGAGACAAACCAAACCGAAACCTACAATTATTTACTTGAGCGGTACTTTTTTTCGCAAGTTTTTTTTTTTTTTTTGTTGCATATATACTCTTCGGCTTTAATTCTGAGAATTATTTTAGGACAATTCTAAGAACTATTGATTATTGATGATTCAGCAGGAACAATCTACAAGATGCGAAAAAGTATCTGACCAAACTGTGAAGAAGGATATAGAGCACAGGTGGCCAACCAGCGGCCCGCCTTGAATATTTTTCCGGCCCTGTGAGACTTATCACACTTTTACAAAATATATTTATTTTATAATGACCAAAGTAGTGAAAAACCAATGTATTAAAAAATGCATTATGTGCATCCCTATATTCAAAAATTAAATATCGAAATGATGAGAAAAAATTAACTTTGATTTTAAAATAATATTCTTGCAAATATAGGTCAATACTCCCTGTTTTTATTGATGAGTTTACGGTTATGAGTTCGCAGAATAATTAAATACTATTCTGCGAACTCATAATGCGCGCATCTTGGAACGTCTATATAACGGGCTCTATGTTTCACTTTTAAGTGACCCTCCCTAGATACGCACAGTTGATTGTGGATAGCGGAGCAAACCAGACTCTTAGTTGATGTTGTTAGCGCTTTTGATTCAACTTACATCTGCGAACCTTATTTTTCTAAAAGCAATTAACCCAACACAAAACACGCTCAAACATAACGGACGCTTACCTCCTACTATGTGCAAATACGTAATTGAGATCGATTTGCAAAAGCTGGTGAAAGAGTGGAGAAGCAAATATCGCTCCAGTAAAATAAAAATTTTTAATGATTTAATTTTTTATTTATATATTTTTTAAATTTCATTTTTGAGTGTCATATATTTTTTTTACAGTGTGCGTTTAGTATCATTATTATTATGTTATCTATCTTTACTTGTAAGAGTAATAGTAAACACAAAAATAATAATTCATTATGTTTCAATTTTCACTCCAAAAAAATGTCTATAATGGGTTTCAATCTAATAGGGTGATAAAGAATTTTATATGCGGCCCGCGGTTAGGATGCATTTCAAAGTGGCCCGCACGATCATTTGGGTTGGCCATTCCTGATTTAGAATGAACTTTCTTCCCTACAATTGTCCAGAAATGTCGTTTGGCTGAGAAAGACTCGAGAACTGAAACTGAAAGAACAAATGAAATGCAATGAGTGTGTTAATGAGTCCTGTTTTTACAGTAGATACTCAAGACACGACCGACACTTGTGTACATCGTTGAACTATGCGTATCCGTATATTTTAAAAATTTCAGTCCACTACTTACTCCAATGAGGCATTCCCCATGACTTGCATTACTCATGGTATGGCCCCAGTTACTGATCTGTGAAATATGCATTTTTCTGCAGTGAGTTCCCTTCCGATGCTTTCAAAACAGTTATTTAATCGCTGCCACGTTAAAAGCATTCTTATGTGTAGTTTGCATGGGAAATAATAAAATTATATCTTCTGTAATTCCTAGTTGGAATACCCTGCCACCTATCAACTATCAACTAATCAACCCAACCATTAAACCAAAACCATTTAACCAATTCATTCATCCTGTTTCTGCTTCATTGCTTATCAGTTCGTTATTCATTATCCTATTCCTTATCATATGTATTTCTAGTCTCCTTATTTTTCTATTTTTGCTGTCCACACGGTGTCCACAAAATTTCAATAAATTCCGGCATCAGTGCTACCGAAAATATTGCTGCATGATAAATTAAGCCCTAATTATATTTAGCTGCATATCTCTATCTCCATTGCATATCTCTATCTACGTCGTATTTTCTACTATAGAAAACCAATAGTGCCATGTGTGAACATGATGTTGTGCTGGTTAGGGGTCCGTGACGTTATCCGAAAATGAGGGCCAAGCAAGTAAAACTCCATTACAAATTTTGGCGGAAAGGGTACTTTGGGACCCTTAACTCTTGAAATGCTTCATGAATAACGTTAATCCTCAGGAATTTTCTGGAGAATTTGGCTTTTTATTGAAGTGTTTGTAGTATAGTGTTGAAACAGTTTTCATATCTTGGCTTGGGAATTTAAACATTTGTATATCCAATAGCTATAAGTCGTAGTGCGTTGATTCATTCCTTCTTCTTGAAATTCATTTATCACTTTTGGAATTTTCCCATGCCTATTGAGCTGCATAGTGCTTCTTATTGTATTTGGAATACTTTTTCTTCATTTATGCCTAGAATTGTCAAACTTTGGTGCATTCTGTAGGCTATTGAATGTGATAACGTTTCTTGTAGCATTTGGATACTTCATTCTTCATTTACGACTACATTTATCTTACTTTTGAATATTCTTTTAGAGATTCTTGAACAATTCATTCTTCATGAAGATCCTGATCTATTCAATATTGCTACATTCATATGGCTATTTGAATTTGGCCTTGAGTAGCAGAGAGCCGATTCTCGTTGAATCTCTTCCATCGACTCAAAACGGTGTCCCCTGAGTGCTCTTTTTGAGTTTAGGAATAGCCAGAAGTCGCACAGTGGAAACGGTGGTTGTGGAACGATATGGGTTTCATTTTTGCCGAAAAAGTCAGAAAGAATCAATGCAATGTGAGCTGGCGCATTCAGTGTTTTGAATTGATAGCAAATCGAACTAAAATTCGTTTCAGTGTCTCACAAAGTTTAAGCGTAACTCAAACACTAATTATTCTTTGACGTCGAATTTCACACCGATTTCAAGGACAGTGCCAGCAACCTAAAAAGAAGGGAAAAATTGAAATTCCATAAGCCTGGGAATTTTAAATTGAAAATGGGTCTTACTTTTTGGGCACAGTAGTAATCCCCTATCGGAATAGTAGTTACTAAATTGACAAGAATCATGTCACTATATTTAAGCAATTCATCCTCATCTTTAAAAGAAGAAGGGAGAAGAAAGGAAGAAAAAAAATGGCAGGTTCCGTTTTTGATCCCAGAGCGTTATCATTTGATCAGCTGTGAGAAAGTTGTATTTATGACCAGAGAAATAGTTGGCGACGATGAGCCCGGGGCTTTTACGTGCGGTGCAACAATGACGCCGGCGCCTTATCGCTATGGGAGCCTCTCTGCAAATAACTGCTGTGACTTAAGGTCCATGCTTTTTGAAGGCGTTAAGCGATTTGCAACACACACGGAAAAGACAATGGTTATAGAAATGTTGTTATAATAACATAACAACAGTAACAGCACACACACATGGCAGTAACTACAGTAGTGGTCGCCAACGGACTCCTAATCGTACCGATAGCTTTAACTTTTCGAGTTTTTGCTTTTAATTGTTCTCAAGCAGGAGATGTTTTTTTAAATTCTTTGTTTTTTCCATTTTTTTATTTCTACTCTTTTAATTTAAGCAACTACAATAGTGCAGATATTTTAACCAACTTTAAGATGTGGACGTTTTCGTGGTTCTTAAAACCACATAGGAACTCCGTAACCGGTACGCCCGTTGTCCACAGTAGCGACCCCTAATTGTTCCCTACCACCAAAACTGATCTTCAACGAGTTCGCTCATGGTTTCATGTTCATTTCAACGAGCTTAACAGCGTGGGCTTTATAGCATGGGCAATATTACGTTAATATTAGCACGGGCTTGCGCTAATGTTAACATAACTATCTATTCAGAGAATTAGGGGTATTGATGGGAATGAGCGATCTACTCCAGTTCACAAGAAGTATTAGCTGTTTGGTTTGGTTTGTCCCTCTACGGTCATCTTGTGCACGCGAGGCTTAGACAGACAGGGAACAGTTTAAAGTGGATTCCGAACCATTAAAAATATCCATGTCATCATCAGGATTCGAATCTGTGGTACTTGGTACCAATGAATATATTTTTTTAGAGCGCCAGCCACTTGGCCATCAGGTCGCTAAGAAAAACGGAGATACACGACTTCAACACTAATAGTTGCACTAATTTAATCGGTGGTTGAATTGAGCTGTAATTACATAATAAAATAAGTTGGTTTTTTTTTTACGTATGTAACAATGGTAAGCCCTATGTTACACCTATGTATAATTCGAATAGCCCATCAACAGGTGATGGAGTAACTGCCCTGTGTATTTCGCATGTCGTATGGAAGAACACTCCCACCAGGCAATCTGACTATCGATGCCGGGAGGCGTTTTGTCACAATGGCCATCGAAGCTCCTCGTTTCTGAAAGCAATGACTATGACAGTTTTGCCAGTGGATTCAAACCTCGGTTTTCCTGCACTTTGTCGTAAGCCTAGCAAAAGAAAGTGGAAATTTGATATCAGCAATTAGCGGTTACTTTTAATAGTGATACTTTGACCTCGACGCTAAATGGCGGAATGAATAGACAATGCTCTGCATAGAGAAGCAGTTGATTTCAACAGCTATTTAACAGAGCTTCACAAAGCTGAGTGGATTCATTTTAACTGGTTGTTACGGATGAAAAGTTCAAGCTTTCAAAACATCAAAAGTTTTCAAAAAACTCAAGCGCTAAAAATTCAGCTCTTTGACTGGGAAAAATTAGAGAGTTTTTGCATACCGTATTTTTAAAGTACGGTATGCAAAAACTCTCTATTGATTAACAAATTACCCAGAATTGCGATTACATTTAACTACAGTTAAATTCAACTCTCCCACTCGTGGCAGCTTTATTTTTTAATAATCAATACGTTTAATCTACTTAAAATTTAAAGCACTCGAAAATTTTATTGAACATTTTTATCGCTTTATCTTATTGAACATTTTTATAGGTTGATCAAGAATCAATTATAGATTGATCAATGCAGAATCAATTTTGGTTAATCATATACAGAATCAATTTCAGATTGATCAATGCATAATAAATTACAGATTGATCAATACAGAATCAATTAGCAGATTGATCAATGCAGAATCAATTATAGGTTGATCAATGCAGAATCAATTACAGATTAATCAATCCAGAATCAATTACAGATTGATCAATCCAGAATCAATTACAGGTTGATCAATGCAGAATTAATTACAGATTGATCAATGCAGAATCAATTACAAATTGATCAGTTCATAGTCAATTGCAGGTTGATCAATGCAGAATCAATTAAAGATTGATCAATGCAGAATCAGTTATAGATTAATCAACATCAATTATAGATTGATTAATGCAGAATCAGTTATGATTGATCAATCCAGAATCAATGAAGAATCATTAAAGATTCATCAATGCAGAATCATTACAGGTTGATCAATCCAGAATCAATGATAGGTTGATCAATACATAATCAATTATAGATCAATTATAGAATGATCGCATTGATAACAATGCAGAATCAATTATAGATTGATCAATGCAGAATCCATTATAGGTTGATCAATACAGAATGACTGCATTGATAACAATGCAGAATCAATTATAGATTGATCAATGCAGAATCCATTATAGGTTGATCAATACAGAATCAATTATAGATTGATCAATGATTCTGATCAATGATAATTGATCATGATCTCTAATTGATCAATGATTATGATCAATGATCTCTAATTGATCAATGATTCTGATCAAGATCTCTAATTGATCAATGATTCTGCATTGATCAAAACAGAATAAATTATAGATTGAACAATTCGTGGTATAGAAAAAAAAATTACATAAAATCAAAGAGACTCGATTTAAGGAAACAAATGTTTTATTCTGTTAGTATGATAGTCAATTGTTTTTTCGTTTTCGGTAACTTAATAGCCGAGAGCTAGCTGCAACAAAAATACATTGAATGAGCCGGCAAAAATTGTTTGTGTTGGAAAATCTTTTGTGAAGGTTTTCCTGGAGCATAAAAATAAAAAAAAGGTCTCTAATGTTATCTTTTGTGTCGTTTTCTTTCATGACTGGTGGAAGATTTATCATTTCTGCCTTCCTGTTTGAAAGGGGAGTGAGTTATGTGGAATGTTGCTTTTTAGCTTTGTCTTTCGCAACTTTGTTCCTCCAATGTTTCACCTCCATTGTTGTTGATTGGATTTCTTTTTTTTTATTTTTAGAGGAAAAAGTATTAAATCAGCAATTTAGTGCCGAGATATTTTGAACGTAGTCAGCATATATGTCAGTATAATGTCTGTAATAACAATTAATTAATCACGAATAGATAACAATCACACGAATTTGATAGCATATTTGGAGTTTATTGGAAAATACATTGTTTCTTTGTTAATACATACATACATTTTTAAAAATACATTGTCCAGAAAGTAAGACCAATTTTCCATTTAAAATTCCCGGGCATATGGAATTTCATTTTTTTTTTTTTCTTTTTTTTTAGGTTGCTGGCACTGTTCTTGACATCTGTGTGAAATTTCACTTCAAAATAGTCATTAGTGTTTGAGTTACGCTTGGCTTTGCGAGGCTCTAAAATTGATTCCGGCGATTTTTGAAAAGACGAAGAGCCCTCTTGTCGACCCTCAACTTCAACCGACGAAGCTCACGCCCAAAAAATTGAAGATTTGGTGCTTTGCAAACCGTCGATTTACAATTAGAGACCTTGCTGATGATGTTAGAATTTCAAAAGGATCGGTCCATTCCATTTTTTGGGCCTCAAACGCATCCACTCTCGATGGGTACCGAAAACACTGAATGCGTCAGCTCACACTGCATTGATTCTTCGTGATCTTTTCTCCAAAAATGAAACCCATATCGTTTCACAACCCCCGTATTCACACCGTACGACTTCTGGCTATTCACTGAACTCAAAAGACCACTCCGGGGACACCGTTCTGAGTCGATTGAGGAGATACAACGTGAATCGGCGCGCGCTTTGAAGGACATCCTAGCCGATGACTGTTTAGCAAGCATTGGGAATTGGAAAAAAAGTTGGCATAAGTGCATTGCGTCCGGAGGATTACTTGAAAGGCGATGAAATAAATATGGAAGAATAAATAAAGCGTTTTTGAATAAAAAAAAAAATAATTGGTCTTACTTTTGCGGCAGAATAGTATAATGGTTTAAGTGAATGATATTATTAAAAAAAATACGTGAAAATTTTTTGTAAACTCAAACAAATAAAAAGTAAATGTTAAGTAAATGTTAACGATTAGATCTCGTTCATTACATCTCTGGGTTGAACATCCCCGAGTGTGTTGAGCAGGAAGTAGTTTGGAGAGCAGATCACATCGCGCAACAGAAGGTGTCGGGTGAATAATCAGAGCCCATTAAATAACTTGAGCTTTCAACTTCACCCCATCCTCTGAGCATGATATCACACTGCATTGCAAACCGTCCGCGTTGCTATGCAACCAGCGTCGCCATGTCGTGACAATGCATCCAGCAATAATTGCCCTCGCTCCTGGTGCATTCCACTGCGCACCCATCATCCCCTCCCCCTCCCCCATGGCTGGAGAGTGCAATTCAATTACGCGGTGACTAAATCGCTTGGCATGTTGGGCTCTCTGACATGTCGCGTTTGATGCACGAGGGATGATTACTTTCGTTTCGTCGTGGTCTTTGGCAGAGAGGAGGGACACATATTGCCAGATTAGCGTGTCTTTCCGGTTCTTATATATATTGGGTTGGTGTATAATTATCAGACGTTTCTTTGATATGCTATATTTTAATAAAAATGTACAATATTTTATAAATTTATGAATGGAAATGTCTTTCTACTTTTAGGTTATAAAAATGCTTGTCGATAATCATGCTAATACTCATTTTTGGGTTGGGTACAACTTATAACAAATCCCGTTTAAGATGATTTCCCAATGGATGATTCAGCTTCTGTCCCACCAAGACATTGCCTTCTTACAGTGCACGTCTTTCGTTATTCCTTTTGATGAAACTAATGGCGAAACGCAGACCTTCTTTATTTTGGGAGTTTTGAAGAGAAGGCACGATTCAACCCCAATGACAAGATCCTTCAGAAACGGACTCCACTCTTTTCGTTGAAGCAAATCGGTGAAAATTCGGACACGTTCGACTTTATTGTAGTCGCTGAGTTCGTGGGGATCCCTCCAGCCAATTTCCTTACCTTTTTAAAACTTTTCGAAATGATGAACGATGGTTGAATGGTCCACATCGAAATTTTCCAGCTTTCGTCCCCTTCCATGGCTGCCAAAAGTGCCTGGTTGTCGAAATCCGAGGGTCGACCTCTTCCTGGCTCATCTTCCAAGCTAGTGTCACCACATTTGAAACGGGCAAACCATTCCCTGCTTCGACTTGAGCCAATTGTGCCCTCACAGAAAAGTTCGTTGAGATCGCGAAATGACTGGGCTGCTTTTCATCCTTTCTCAAAGTGATACAGCATAATACAAAAAACGAATATGACTGCGGTTTTTATATGCGACACATTTTTTATCACCTAAAATGCGTGTCGATAACCGTATATAAAAGTAGAAGTATATTTTCATTCATAAATTTATAAAATATTGTACATTTTTATTAAAATATAGCATGTTAAAGAAACATCTGCTAATTACGCACAAACCCAATATATATATATATATACAGTCCAGTCACATTAATGTGACCACCTGTCAAAAGCCACTCTTGTATATTTTGGCTTTAAGTGGAGTGTGGAATGTGATATTTAAATGGAATTCGTTCTATACACTCCACTGCAATGTGCTGCCACCTGTCTTTTGTGATGGGTTATTTCACGTTGACGTCGAAAGTAGGTGGTGGCCACTGTTACGTTGAAACCCATGTCCCCCCTGCTTAGGGCTGTATATATATATATATATTGGGTTTGTGCGTAATTAGCAGATGTTTCTTTAACATGCTATATTTTAATAAAAATGTACAATATTTTATAAATTTATGAATGAAAACATCCTGTCTGTGGGGGTGTCTGGCAGAAGGTGAGCTGACGGGAGAGAGAGAAAGAATGTAAGAAGGGAGTGGAACTTCTGCAACCAAAAGAGAAAGGTTGTGTGAGCAGTGCATCTTCGAGCTTGATGGCTGCATAAACCTAAATGAGTTGAACAACGGCGACCAAAAGAGAAAGGTTGTGTGTGGCAGTCCATCTTCGAGCTTGATGGCTGCCTAAATAAAGGAATTAATTTATACAGTCCATTCATGTCTGTGTCATTCTTCGTGTCTGTGTCGAAGATTATTTGAGTTTATATTTGTGTGCCCGAGCTATCGAACAGCCACATTAATGTGACTGAACTGTGTATTAATTGTGTCTTAAATCGAGGATTACAGAGTGAACAGAAAAATATCCGACTCCCCACTCTTTTCAGCAACGCTATGTACTATGATCTTTACCTATGGACTTAGAAAAATGTATGGCATAAACTTGGAGCCTGATGGTTGAGTGGTTGGAACTCTGACGACCAAGTTCCACAGGTTTAGCTGTTCTAGTCCCTGTGGTGCCATGAATATTTGTAGTGATTCGAAATTCACATCAGTCACAGTTTAATATGACAGCATAGAGTAGAGGCTGATAACCCTACCCTGTAAAAAGAAGCCATTTCTGTCTCGAAACCTCCCAGTAGGTAGACGGTCTTCGTTCACCCTGGGCTGTAGTGCCAGTTGAATTAGTTAGTTAAAGATTCAAAAAAATGTCGAGCAAGTCATTTTTTCGGATAATACAATAAAACAACTGAATAGATCAGGTGTGGCCAACCCAAATGTTCTAGCGGGCCTCTTTGGAAATGCATCATAACTCTGTGGGCAGCATATAAAATTATGTATACCCATATAAGATTTACTATTATACCTATAAATCGATCTCCACTTGGGTATTTGCCCATCGTAATTGGTGTTGCAGTTTAGCGTTCATTATGTTTGAGCGAATTTTGTGTTGGGTCAATTTCATTTTAGAAAAAAACGATTCACAGGTGTAAGTTGAACCAAAGGCGCTAACAACTTCCAATAAGAGTCTGCTCAGCTATCAGCAATTAACTGTGCATATCTAGGGATGTTTACTGCGTCACTGAGGTCACTTAAAGTAAAACGTAGAACCTGTTATATTAGATGTTCCAAGATGCACGCGCATCGTGAATTATCAGAATATAATTGAATTATTCTGCGAACTCATAACTGTAAACTCATAAATAGAACAGGCAATATCTGTCCTATATTCACAAGAATATTATTTTAAAAATCAAAATTAATTTTTTCTCATCATTTCGACAGTTCATTTTTGAATAGAAGGATGCACACATAATGTATTTTTTAATACATAAATGTTCACTACTTTGGCCATTGTAAAATAAATATATTTTGTAAAAGTGTGAAAATCTCAAGGGCTGGAGAAATATTCAAGGGGGAGATGCGGGTTGACCACACTCTGCTTTTAGCCAATGAATCAACAAAATAAGTTTGAATTTTAAAAGATAATTTTAATTCAAAATTCATCAAAGATTTTCAGTCTTGAATAAAACTATTATATTATTTTACTGTTTTCATGTTTATCACCTAATTACCAGCAGGGCCGGATTTTCTTATAGGCTAATTAGGCTTCAGCCTAGAACCTCAAAATCGAGGGGCCTACATTCAAATGGTTAGCAAAATTAGAATTACACTAGTCTAAAAACAGTGAACACTAAAACACTGAATCAAAAATAAGCTGAAATCTACACACATGACTAATAAACAATCGTAATAATTCACACTTAAACTTTAAATGCGAATTATTGCGAAATAAATTTATTTGAATTGAATTTGCTTTCATCTTCAATGTATTGAATATATTTACTTTAATTTGATAGAAAATAGGATAATTTTTATTGCATATTTATTTTCGTAGTCAAAGATTTTGATTATTTGGATTTTGTTCCTTTGTAAATGCTGCGTGTTATGCTTGTTTAGTTATTGTTGCAAGTACTGCATAGGGTACTGAGAATAAATGTCAAAATCAGTGTTCTCGCCTTTTTTTTTTTTATTTATTATCCGTGCCACATTTTTTATAAAAACGAGTACCCATCACAACATTGATATATATCACAGTAATGGTGTATTTTATTATCTCTCATGTAATTTACAAACTTAAAAGGGAGGTGAAAGGGCCTCATAAATGGAATAGCCTAGGGCCTCTTTTCATCTAAAACTGGCCCCGATTACCAGTTTATTAATTATTATTTACCATTTATTTGTTATTATCAGTTATAGTCACGTGCAGTTTAATATTATTCTTTAATTACGATCATCCGCAATTTCTGACTTTTTTTTTCACGCCAGAATCATTACCGATTTTGCCGTCTAATTTCATCTAATCGCCGTCTAATCTCATCTTTGGATCACCAATGCGTAAAAAGTGCTATTTACACTTTTAACTACCGGTCACCTCGCTATCGCTACTGTCATCATGCAAATGGCATTTTAATTGTTACCATTAGCTCCTATGAAATCCATTCACGATTCATGGTTAGAATTAAAATATGAGCCTGGGAATATGACGGCGAGTCAATACTACTGTGTCCAAAAAGTAAGACCAATGGAATTTCAATTTTTTTTGTTTTTTGTTCTTTTTCAATTCCTTCTATTAGTTCACACTCTCCCTATATCTATCTTGTTCACGTTTTCAATCGCTCATAAAACACTTCTTATTCATCCACTCAAGTTCAAATAATTTTTTTTTTTTTTTTTTTATTTTGAACTTGCAGTGGGACACTGGAATGTGAATACAATTTTTTTCCAATATCCATTCATTCATTAAGTTTAATTCATTCATTTTTTTTTTTTTAGATTTAAGTTGCATGTATCTACCCATAGATGACGCCAGATGTAAGAGGAAAATTTCAACTTGAAATGAAAACCTTTCTTTTTCTTTTCAATTCTTACTATTAGTTCACACTCTCTCTATATATATTTAAATATCTTGTTCAAATGTTAATTCATTAATAAAATTTAATTAATTAAAAAATTTTATATTACTTACGTCAAAATATTCACTAGTGTTTGAGTTACGTTTAGCTTCATGAGGCGCTAAAATTGATTCCGCCGATTTTTGAAATGTCTGAATTCACTGAGCTAAGAACTTGCATTCCATTTTGTTCGCGTAAACGTATAGAATGTTGCACAAGGCATTCGGTGAGCATTCCTATATCGGAAAGAAATGTGGCTTGCTGCAATACATTATCTATCGGTACTTGAGCTTCATTAGCACGAGTAGCATTTAAAACGGACGTTGTCGAAAATGTCATTTCACTTTTATTGAATATTTTCAACCTACTAGCTTAGCCAATAAAGCATATTTTTTTTATAAAAAGAATTAGAAAGTGGAAATAAAATAAAGGTTCCGATCCTATTTGAACATCATTTCAAATACTGCATTTAAAGTTATAATCAAACCACTATTATGTTGTTCAAAATCGTGTTTCGCTATTTCCAGCTTCTTGTTGTCATTGTTTGGCCATTATTCAGTGTTATATTGAACATCTCAATTACCACGTTCAGTTACTGAAAGATACTGAGCGACTGAAACCGTTACAGCCTTGTCAGATATTTGGGGCGTGAAGGCACGTCGTTATGCGAGGCAGTAACGAGACATTAAGCATCGAGCAGCCAAGAGGTCTCTCTTTCTAATGGAGATAACTTGATGCGCCGTCACTTCCTGGTATCCCCAACCCTTGCATTAACTCCCGTCTGGGCCATCTTACAAAACAGAATCGGTTTCCACGAAGACATGGAATTGTGTTCCGCGGAAGCTGGGAAAAAAAGTTATTCTGCAGAAGAATGGAATACTTGAGGAAGCAGCGATTCCAATTCAGATGTAATGATGAAGGCAGAATCACGAATTTTTCACGCGTTCCTTTTTCTGACACGCGAAATCGTGACCACCGACAAGAAAAGGCGACTCAACAATCTGCATCTCTTCATTTCACTTCATTTCTGACCCACCCCCATCTCTACTTCCACGAGTTTTATTATTGCTGTCTGCTTATTGGGTGTTCAGGGGTGGCATCAATTGTCTTGTTAAGAAAGAAGTAGAAGAAAAAAATAAATGAAAGAACTGTTGGTGAAATGAGTTTCTGTTTTCCGGATGGAATCCCGAACTACTGGAAATGACCGGATGTGACGATTTGCATAATGAGCCCCCCTCCCCCTGTAGAAGTGTCTTCATTGTCCACACATGGACATCACCTCACTGAGGTCTTAAACAACATTTTTCAGAGGGTGATTGTTCACGTAGACTGAAATGAATCCAAAAAAAAAAAAAAAAAATCCGTATCCAATTCGGTTAGCGACAGTTTTTTTTTTTTGCAAAAAAATCAGTTGCCTAATTTTTTTTGTTTTTCTGTTTCCATAGTTAACTCGATAGCAGGTTTTATTTTTAGTTCGTGTATTTTTTTACGGTAAGTAGTCACGCTTTCTATGTTTCGTTCCGATTGTTATTTGTTGGAATGTGTTCATGTGTCTGCGATGTAAATTTGTGTTGGGATTCTTTTATTAAGTGGGGTTCCGTTATTCAAATACCGAGAGGTTGTAACTTCACCATGGGCTTATTACAGAATGATGATGATAATTCTATGACTGTGAGTCGTGTGGTGCAAATTTGGATGTTATTGCTATTCCATTCATGTAAAAAGTACATTTCCCCAAGCTACAATAAAATAAAACCCATTCGAATTCTTTCATTTTTGGCCTTAATTCAACCTTGACTGCCAGATTATTTAATCCAAGAAATGTTTTTAAAGTCTTTTCAATGCATTTTACCAACAATGACAACATAAAAAGAATTATACGTACAAATAATACTTGCAAATTCAATATATAATCCAATATATAATTATACTTGCAAATTCAAACTATAACAACATGATTATTAAATTATTATGCCAAAATAGGTAGACATAAACGAGAAATTCAATGATTAATTGTTGCATGTAAGTAGATAGACAGATATATTACAGATATGTAGACATAAAAAAGAAATTCACTCTTAAGAAAGATGTTTCATCTCCACAAAATCCTACTACAAAATGTCATACGAAAAGTACAATTGTATGAAAAAATGCTTGTAATCACCAATTTTTTTTTTTTAACTTTTATACATTTTTATTTTATAGTTGTTGTTTTTTTAAGTTATATATATTTTATTTATATATTACTGTGCCCAAAAAGTAAGACCAATTTTTTTCCCCATAAACTCTTTATTCTTCCAAATTTATTTCAGCGCTTTCACAGTAATCCCCTTCGGACACAATGCACTTATGCCAACTTTTTCTCCAATCCTCAATGCATGGTAAAAAGGCATGGCAGCAGAGGGCCTTGAAAGAGAGCGCCGATTCATGTTGAATCTCTTCAATTGACTCAAAACAGTGTCCCCGGGTGGTTCTTTTGAGTTTAGGGAATAGCCAGAAATCGCACGATGTGACAACGAGTATTGTTACTTTCTCGTCCATAGCTTATCTTCAAGCTACATGCCCCTCCTGGGTAGTGCTAAGTGAGTAACGTCGGTGCAGCGCTTGCCTTAATGCATCCAAGACAACTGTTTAAGTTGCCTTGGATGGTTTAGGCTTTTATTTTATTGCCAGCTGCATAAGAAAAAAATATATATATAATAAAAATTGTCTAAAAAAATTGTAAAAGGGCTTTTAAAATGCAATTTTGTTATCATTCAATGCAAATGATTGTTAATTTCTAATTAAAAACAAGACTTTTAGCAGACAGAAACATTAGTCTTATCTGCACCTAATTCTTCCTCGTAGTGCGATTGCAGGTGCAGACCGACATCCGTGAAAATGTGCTCTGTAATTAAATGGCCCGAATTAGGGACGCCAAGGTCGGAGGAAAGATGGTCAAAACAAGCACGATGACGCCCCATTCAGGGGGATTGGGCGACTTTAAGGAGGTATTTTTATTATGCGCGAATATTAATGAATCCTCTATATTACAGATATTACGAATATTATATTATTATGAATATTACTTCATCCTCTCTGCGAAAGAAGTAATATAAGAAAATTTTTTTAAAGTCAATTCCTACTTTTTTTTTTTACACTATAGTGCAGAAAAGTCCTTTATAAATAATTTCCATTCATTTTTTTTAAGTTAGAAAAAAATCTCTCTCTCTCACTCATTTATTTATCCACATGTTTCATTTTCTATTTTGTTCCCTCCTTCACTCAGACTACAACCCTCAATGAGAAAAGTAATTTTTTTCCAGCAATCTACACTGACGGTATTTGTTCCTAAATGTATATCCTGCTAAATATCTTATACAAGAGAAATTTTTTTTTCTCCCACATAACACTAAAATTAATGAATTAATATTTGAAAAACTGTATTCACATCCAGTGTCATCCCCTACAAGTTAAAAAATGTATTTGAACTCGAGTGGATGAATGAAAAGTATTTTATGAACGATTGAAAATGTGAACAAGATATAAATAGGGAGAGTGTGAACTAATAGTAGGGATTGAAAAAAAAAATATCTTGTAGTATCTCTCTCTCTAAAAAATATCTTGTAGTATCTCTCTCTCTAAAAATATCTTCTAGCATCTTTGTCTCTCTCTCTCATACTTCTCACCCACAGCATTCCCGAACTGTAAAGGGGCAACTCAGCTCTAGACATAGTGATTTGGTGTGTGGTGTGGTGTGGTGTAGTAATAGTAGAAAACGCGTATCATCACAAATACCAAAACACTGAAGGTGCTCGTTGTTATCTGTTTATAGCGTAAACTGAGCCACAGCCTCGGTACCACAGGTTTCGAGTTCGAGTCTGGGTGGTGCCTTGGATGTTTCTAGTGGTTCGGAATCCAATTTAAACAGTAGGCCTCGGTCTAACAGGATAGTAGAACGTTGTGTTACTCCGAGTCCGTAGTTTATCTTCAGGCACCTCCTGGGTAGTGCTCAGTAGGGAACGTCTGTGCAGCGCTTGCCTTAAGGCATCCAAGACAATTGTCTAATTGTTTTCCACCTGCATTAGAACAAAAAAAAAAAAAAAATGTTTTAAGACGTAGGTAGAAATACAGATGAAATTTAAAAAAAAATCATTTTTTAAATTCCTACTATTAGTCCACACTCTCAATATATATATATATCTTGTTCACATTTTCAATCGTTCATAAAATACTTTTTTATTCATCCACTCAGGTTCAAATACATTTTTTCTTTTAAACTTGTAGTGGAAGACACGTGATGTTAATGCAGTTTTTTCAAATATTAATTCTTTCATTAAACTTAATTAATTCACTTTAGTTATATATGGAAGAAAAAAAAATTATCTTCTATAAGACATTTAGCAGGATATAAATTTAGGAATCAATACCATCATTGGCGAAGCGCTGAAAAAAAATGTCTTTTTTCAGATTCTTTTTTCATTGTGGGTTCTAGTCCGAGTCGAGGAGGGAACAAAACGGAAAATGCAACATGTGAATAAATGAGTGAGAGAGAGATGGAAAGTGTGTATGTGAGAGAGAGAATTTTTTTTTCTAACTCAAAAAAAAAAAAAAAAAAAAAAATTAAAGAAAATTATGTATAAAGAACTTTCTGCAATAGAGTATAAAGAATATGTATAAAGAACTTTCTGCAATAGAGTGAAAAAAAAAAAAAAAAAAAAAAGTAGGAATTGACTTAAACATTTTTTTTTTATATTACTTGTTTGTTTTTTTATTCCTAATGCAGCTGTCAAATACTCTTAGACAATTGTCTTTTTAGGCCTTAAGACAAGCAATGCACCGACGTTATTCACTTAGCACTACCCAGGGGACGTACATAGCTTGAAGATAAACTACGGACGCGGAGTAACACTACCCCCGCAACGCTTTACGATCCTATTAGGCCGCGAGCTACGGTATAAAATGGATTCTGAACCACTACAAACATCCATGGCACAGCTGGGGCTCGAACCCGAAATCTGTCATACCGAGCGCCAGATCCACTCAATCATCAGGCCTCTAAGGGTTACGTAACTTTATTAGGGTTGATTTCAATTACCAATTTTATTTACCACAGCTTTCAGTTTCGTGTCGCGGCGGTGCCATGGATGTGTGTAGTGGTTCGGAATCCACTTTATACCGTAGGTCCTGGTCTAACACGATGGTAGAGTTGCGGAGTGTGACGTATTAAATAGGGAAAATCGAAATGTTCCTATATAGTGATTAGGCGATTATAGTCCTTGTTGTTTCGCATTCCCATATATACCTTTTGATTCAACACCAATTTTATTATTTCAAGTTTCAGATTGTCTTATTGGATATATCTTTATTGATTATGTTTTAAGACGTAGGTAAAAATAGAGATAAATATCAAAATTCATTTCTCTTATACAAACTCTATACGAGAAATTCTTTTTATTTATTTCTGGCAAATATTAATTGAATTTTTTTAACTGAAATGAATATAATATGACAATAAGGATAAATAGAATTCTACCTGAAATAAAAAATGCAGTCAGCGGCATAGAAAATTCTGTATGTTATGTAGGGTTTATATACATATCTGTTATACAAACTCTATACCTATATCTACGAGTGATTTTTAAATTTATTTCTGACAAATATTAATGGAATTTTTTTTTTAACTGAAATGAATTTAATTTGACTTGAATAAGGATAAATGGAATTCAAACTGAGGTATATGTTGTACAAATTCTATACAATCTACGAGAGATTCTTTTTATTTATTTCTGACAAATAATTGAATTCTTTTTAACAGATGAATTTAATATGACTTGAATAAGGATAAATTTAATTCAACCTAAAATAAAAATGCATACATATTTGCTATACAAACTCTATATTATCTAAGAGAGATTATTTTTATTTATTTCTGACAAATATCAAAAATTTTTGTTGCATATTTCTGTTTGCCCTGTTAAAGAAGGTCTACTTCCAAGGGGATGGTACAGATGGGACAAATAAGTTTGTCCACTACGGCCTTAAAGACGCCATCAAACTTCTCCTACCCCCCTCTTTTCTGGAAGCAGCACCGGAATTAAGAGGAAATCCATCACTCGGAAGTTGTTTGTGTCGGACGTTATCAGTACACAACGTTAAATACGGTTTTTGCTTTTCTTTGTGTACTAATGATCAGATGCATTCGGAAACACCCGTCTCCTCCGACACCTGCCTCTCCTCCTTTCATTACCAAATGTACAAAAATAATTACATCGCTTTTAAGAAGCCATGACTTTATTCGAAAGAGAAAAATAAACAACTGTCCTCGGATGTTTCAATGATTAAAAGACACCTGACACCCACTAGCAGCTGCCCTTTGGATCGTTTCTCAGTAGCTGTTGGTTTTTAAATAAATATTAAAATTCTGCTTTTATCATAATAAAATAGGGCGCTTCTGCCTATTCTAAAGGAACAGAAAGTTGGGGTAAATATTTCCCGTTCTTTCAGTGCTAGAGTTGGCGCTGTATCGCCCTTGGCTTCTTCTCCACGAGCGCCTTCATTTACTACTGTGTCCAAAAGTAAGAGCAATCTTCAATTTAAAATTCCCAGGCCTTATGGAATTTGAATTTTTTTTTTTTTCTTTTTATGTTGCCGGCACTGTCCTTGACATCTGCGTGAAATTTCACCGGCCAACCGGACGACTGTTAGGATAGCAGCGAGAGCTCGTGCCGAAAACTGTAGACAACTTAGTCCAGAGAGGGGCAAACTACGGCCCGTGGGCTAACTCCATCCCGCCGGAAAGTTCTATTCGGCTCGCGGATAGAATTTTTAATTTGTCGGTCCAAGGCAAATTAAAAGAAATATATATTTATATATTATATATCCATCTCCTTTTCTACTTTCATTAAATTTTTTTTTTCTTCCTTTTTTCAAAGGACTGATGATCTTTTTACTTTCTCTATTTTTGTTCTGCAAAACATAAATCGATGGAAATAGCAAGCACATTCAGCTTCCAGTCGGTAAAGTGTTAAAAGCGGAAGATCTTAGTTAATTAGAGCTGTAGATTGGCGCCAATAAGCGTTATCTCTTTCTCGGGAAGAAGACATATGGGAATCCAATATAGGTGAATTAGACTTCACATGTGGCGGAGTGCACATTTTAAGCTCCAGACAGCCGCTTTTTCAGGTTCAATTAATTGAGTTGAAATCTAACAATCATCTCAAGCAGTTATTTCTAAATATGCCAAAGTTAGAGTTTTACAAATCATTATCGAAAGTAAGTCTAACAAATTTAATATCTCACGCCCAAAAAATCTGTGCTTCATCTTATATATGTGAACAAGTGTTTTCAACTTTGAACCTTAGAGAGAATTATTTCAGAAGTAGACTGACAGATGAGCATTTAGCGTTCCTTAGAATCAGTACATCTCACTTCAAATCTCAATATGAGGAACTTTTAAAAATGAAATCGCAATTTCATTCATCTCATTAACATATTTAAATTGTAATACTTGTAAGTTGTTTTTAAAATTTTAGAAAAATTTATCTTGGGCCCACTAAACTTTTTTTTTTCAATTTTTGGCCCGCGACCGAAAAAGTTTGCCCATCCCTGACTTCGCCGTTTAGAAAGTTGCCCAGGGTGCACCACTAGGAAGTAGGTCTACATTGCACCCCTTTAAACCGAATGTAATAATATTCTTTTCTCGAACAGGGCCAAGGGATGTAGATCAATAAAAATGTATTTGAGCTTTACTCTTATTTACACTAATCATTCGATATATTTCAGATATTTTAAAATATTTGCTGAGTATATAAATTTATCTCTAACTACTAGAGACAAAGTGTACACCCGATTATATTAAATATTTAAATTCATCAATTTAAATATTTAACATATATATATATTAAATTAAAAGAAGTGCTGTTTTACATGACAAAAATTTTCCATAAAAATAATTTATTTTCAGAGAAATATATAATTGTGCTTTATATCAATTTAATTAAATAATTAAAAATAAACATATTCAGAAGTAATATTAAAAAACTTAATTTTTTATTATTTTTATGAAATGTAAAAATTTTTCGTAATTCGCCAGATATTTAATATCAGTATAAAATATCGATTTTTTTTTTTTTTAATAAAATTTAATTTTTGTAATTATTAATTTATTGTCATACCTTAATTAATTTTGGTAAACAGTATAAACTCACAGGGTTGCAAAGTATTTTAATTTTAAAAAATGGTCCTTGATTAGATAAATCAAAATAAATACCGGCTTCTTTTACTAACATTTGTTGTCCTTACAGCGCGCCATCTGTTGTTGAAAATTGGAACAAATCCTTGATAGTTGAAATTTTTTAATGTCCAATGAAAGCCAATTATTTCAACACAAAAATCGAATTTAAAACCTAAAATTTTGAAAAAATAATTTATTACTATTAATTTTATTACTATTATTTTATTAAATTTATTAATATTTATTAATTATTACTCAAATTTTAATAATAAATTGATAATAATTTATTTATTTTATCATAAATTTATTATTAGACATTTATTTATTATAATTTTATTTATTTAAATTCATTTATTTATTTAATTTAAGATTTATTATTAAATTAATATTGTTTATTTTTATTTAAAATCATTAAATTTTTTATTTTAAATTTAAAATTTATTGTTATTGTATTATATAATAGTAATTTTTTTAATTTTATAATTTTTATTGATAATTAATAATTAATTAGTCTTGTATTAAAATATTATAGTAGGATATATATATTATTCAATACAAAAAAAAAAATATCAATTATGACCGCATAATCCTATTATTATAACCAGAAGAGCATGATTCACTATTGATAACATTGTTTTAAATAGTAATAATAAATCAAATTTTAGTAGACTAGTTTAAGGAGTGTTTTAATAATTCTCTTGAAATTGTTGTTGCTCTAATACAGCTGGCAATACAGAGACAGTTAATTTTTATGTCATAAGCAAGGGCTGCACCGCTGTTACTCATGTAGCACTACCCAGGGGGCACGTGTAGCTTGGAGGGAGGATACGGACGCTAGTAACATTACCACCCCAACGCTCTACGATCCTATTATGACAGGGACCTACGGATTAAAGTGGATTCCAAAAAACTACAAACTTCCATGGCACCGTTGGGACTCGAACGCGAAACCTATGGTACGAAGCGCTAACCACTCGGCCATCAGGCCCATTCTTTTCAAATTAAAATGGTAAAGTGTGAATTAATTTTTTGTGATAGTGTCAATATTTTTTTTGATTCATTTGAAATGTTCTATTAAAAATTTGAAATGTAAAATTTTTAGCCCTACCGAAGTAACTGTTATTTGTTGTTAAATTTTTATTTTGCCGTAACGAGATAAATTAAATATGTCTGTCGTCAATCATTTTGATCAGTTACAAGTATCATCTGTACTTTTAAATGAAAAAAAAAAAAAAAATTCATCAGCCCTTTTACACGAATATTTTATTGAGGTGTGAAAATTATTTAATATAATTTTTTATTTAGAAATAATATTGTTTATGATGTTGTTACATCGAATATTATACAACAATGAATGGTATGCTCTGTATAATATCGATATACTTCAATATACATCGATATTATACACAATATTATTTAGTATATAGCCATCTATATTGAATTTGATATATTAAAATGTCTTATATCAATTTAGACGAAAAAAAATTTTTTTTGACTTCATATCTTACATTTTCTAGATTTTTGCCGATAGCTCGAACTTCATATTTTAAATGTATTTTACAATTAAAAAAAAAAACAATTTTTTTTTTGGAAAGGGGGGGGGCTATATTAAATTTCATCAAGATTAGTAATGGATTATATAAAGCTGAAAATAAATTTGTTATTATAAATATTATTAATTTATTATATAATTATTGTTATTATAATTATTTATTATTATAAATGGAATGTGTCATTGTGTTGAGAATATTTTTCTCTGGGTTTCTTTGAACTTTGGTTGATATTTTTTATTTACAATTATCAAAATTAAAAAATATAATTATATAATAATAAATAATTCACTGACGCTGAGAATTCCTCAGTCCTATGAACTATGTTGTATAAAATTTTAGTGCTCTGGAGCTGGGTATCACAAGATTTCGGGTTTAAGTCTCGGCGGTGCCATGGATGCTTGAAGTGGTTCATAATCCACTTTAAAACGTAGGTCCCGGTATAATGTGACTGTAGAGCATTGGGCGTAGGGCTGACAACCCTAACCGTAAAAAGAAAATATCCCCTGTCTCGAAATCTGCCAGTCATTGTACACTATGGGATTTTTACACTAATTAAGAACAAGATACTCTTTCATAATTAAAATTTTTCAACGAGGCCAACATCAATGTGCAATAAAGGAAAAAGAAAATGTAATAAAAACAAATAAAAAAATAAACAATATCATATGAATTTTATATTTTGTTTGCAATTAAATTTATATACATTTTTTTACAACATATTTGAAAACTATATGTTAATAATTGCAAGAACTGATTATCGAATAAAAGGGACTGTATTAATTATTGTAAAAAAAAAAAATAATAATTTTTTTTTCTAAAGCAGCTAGCATACACTTAGACAATTGTCTTGGATGCCTTAAGGCAAGCGCTGCACCGACGTTACTCACTTAGCGCAACCGAGGAGATGCTTGTAGCTTGAAGATAAGCTACGGACAATACCTCCGCAACGCTCTACGATCCTGTTAGATCGCCACCTACGGTTTAAAGTGGATTCTATACCACTTCAAACATTCGTGGCACCGCTGGAACTCGAACCCGAAACCTGTGGTACCGAGCACCAGCCACTCGGACACTCAGGCCCCTTGTAAAAAAATTAATAATAAATATTAATGAAAAAGAGTTTAAAATTTTAGCATTTTTTTTGTTCATTTTAACCTGAAAATCAACAAAAAAAAAAAAAAAAAAAAAAAAAAAAAAAAAAAAAAAAAATTTAAAGTCAATTCCTACTCTTTTTTCACTCTATTGCAGAAAGTCCTTTATAAATAATTTTAATTCATTTTTTTAAGTTTATCTGGCGCCATCTATTGGTAGATATATGCAACTTAAATCTAAAAAAAAAACTAAAATGAATGAATTAATATTTGAAAAGACTGTATTAACGTCAAGTGTCATCCACTGCCACTTGCCATCCACCAAGTTAAAAAAAAATGCATCTGAACTTGAGTGGAGGAATAAGAAGTATTTTACACTGAAGTGACAAAAGTCATGGGATACTTTTTAATATCGTGTCGGCCCTCCTTTCGCCCGGCGAAGTGCAGCAACTCGACGTGCCATGGACTCAACAAGTCATTGGAAGTCTTCTGCAGGAATATTGATATGCATGCTGTCTGCATGTATATTGCATGCTGTCTCGATAGACGTCCATAATTGTGAAAGTGTTGATGGTGTAGGATTTTGGGCACGAACAGACCTCTCGATGATGTCCCATAAATACTCGATGGGATTCATGTCGGGCGATCTAGGTGGCCAGATCATTCGTTGGAATTGTCCAGAATGTTCTTCAAACCAATCGCGAACAATCGTGGCCCGGTGACATGGCGCATTGTCATCCATAAAAATTCCTTTGGGTACATGAAGTCCATGAATGGCTGCAAGTGATCTCCAAGTAGCTGAACATAACCGTTTCCAGTCAATGTTCGGTCCAGTCGCACCAGAGGGCCAAGTCCATTCCATGAAAAAACAGCCCACACCATTACGGAGCCACCACCAGCTTGAACAGTGCCTTGCTGACAGTTTGGGTCCATGGCTTCGTGGGGTCTGCGCCACACTCGAACCCTACCATCAGCTCTTACCAACTGAAATCGTGACTCATCGGACCAGGCCACGGTTTTCCATTCATCTAGGGACCAACCGATATGCTCACGTGCCCACGAGAGTCGCTGCAAGCGATGTCGTTCTGTCAGTAAAGGCACTCGAGTCGGTCTTCTGCTGGAATAGCCCAAGAAAGCCAAATTTCTCCGCACAGTTCTAACAGACAAGTCCCTTGTACGTCTCACATTGATTTCTGCGGTTATTTGACGCAGTGTTGCTTGTCTGTTAGAATTTACGACTCTTTGCAGACGTTAAGTAGCTTATCTTCAAGCTACACGCGCTTCCTGGGTAGTGCTAAGTGAGTAACGTCAGTGCAGCGCTTGCCTTAAAGCATCCAAGTCAATTGTCTAAGTGTTTATCAGCTGCATAAGAACAATAAATATATAAAAAATTCAAAGTTTTATTGCTATCGATTGCACTAAGCTACTCCTGCCCAAAATTTGAATAATAATAATGTGGGATTCGTGTATTCCTTTCATAAAGATGACTATTCTATATTGATTTCTCAAATTTATATTTGAGAAATCAATATAGAATATTCAGCTATGCCACGATTCGAAAATATGTCTTTTTGTTTGAAATATAGTCATATAAAAATGTGTACCACTATGTGCATAAATATACCGAATTTCATCTATTTGTTTCGACCACCTCCCAATGTTTTGACAACCACTGCCCCCATGACGCAGGCGCCCGCATCTTCCTGACCTTGCTCGCGTCCCCACCCCCACCCATTAAAGACGAGCGCATACAGGTAGCGGCCTTCACCTACACAGCACGCATCTCGGCCTTATCTGCACCCGAGAAGACAAATTAACGCGCCAAACTGGCATGTTCCGCCAAGATAACAGATTCTTGGCATGCTGGCGCCACTTTCTGCATGCCAAGGGACCCATCAAGGCTGCTCTGCTGTCACTGGGATCGCATATCGATGGATGGCAGGTGATTTTTTTTTTTTTTCTTTTCCCTCAAACAAATGTGGGTTAAATTTTGAAGTCTGATACGTAATGTGAAGAAGGGATGGGATCAACATTTAGAAATACTGCACATGAAACACTACTGTGCCCAAAAATTAAGACCAATTACAGTAGAACCTCTGTTAAGTCGAACTTCAAGGGAGATGCCAAATAATACGAGTTATAGAGTTTTCGACTTATGGAGGATTTCGACTTACGCGGATTTTTGTAAGGAAATATTCGGCTTGTAGAGGTCTAGATTCTTTAAAATAAATAAAAATTCAGGCTACAGAGGGTAATAAACGTGTTTATTTGCAACTTAAAAGTTATATTATGTACTAAACTAAAAATCAAAATAATTCCGAAACAACCTTTAAATTAAAAATATTATGTATTAAAAAAAGTCATTTATTTTTATTTATTTATTATTATCATTATTATTATTATTATTTATTTATTTATTTATTTTTTGCTTTAGACAATTCGATCGTTCTCTATGTATAGCATTATATAAGCTATAAAGAGCAAAAAAATTCTTTTGAATTTCATAGAATTGGTTATTCTATTTACTACATACTCATACATTGTTTTCTAAGAAACAACAACGTGCATTGTCGGCAAATCCTTAAAGTCGGTAACTTATTTTTCTTCGAGCTATAGAGGTAATTAGTTTCAAATGATCGAGTTATAAAGGTTGTAAAAAAGATTGTAAATTCAAACATTGCTAATGTTCGAGATACAGAGGTCCAATTTTTTTTCGAGTTACGGAGGGAAAATATATACCAAAATGGCTTGTGGGGATTCGCTAATCATTTCGACTTATAGAGGGTTGAAATTTCGAGTCATGAAGGTTTTGAGACTTGAAGTTGAAGGGAACAAAAAACTTTTTCGAGTTGTGGAAGTTTTCGGCTTATCGAGGTTCGACTTAAAGAGATTCTACTGTATTTTTTTTTATTCAAAAACCTTTTATTTATTCTTCCAAATTTATTTCATCGCCTTCAAAGTCATCCCCCTCCGGACACAATGCACTTATGCCAACATTTTTCCCAATCCTCAATGCATGCTAAAAAGTCATTGGCAGGGATGGCCTTCAAAGCGTGAGGCGAGTCACATTGAATTTCTTCGATCGACTCAAAACGGTGTCCCCAGAGTGGTCTTTTGAGTTTAGGAAATATCCAGAATTCGCACGGTGTGAATACGGTGGTTATGGAACGATATGGTTTTCATTTTTGGCGAAAAAGTCACGAAATATCCATGCAGTGCGAGCTGGCGTATTCAGTGTTTTCGGTACCCATGGAGATGTGACGCTTTTGAGGCTCAAAAAGGAATGGATCGATTCGTTTGAAATTCCAACATCATCATCAAATTTTAAAATTGTAAATCGACGGCTTGTAAGCACCCAATCTTTAATTTTTGGTCGGGAGCTTCATCGGTTGGTGGTCGACCAAAGGGCTCTTCGTCTTCAACGCGTTCTCTGTCTTCTTTTAAGTGTTTATACCACTTCTAAACATTTCTTTCCGATACAGGAATGCTCACCGAATGCCTTCTGCAACATTCTATACGTTTCTGCAAACAAAATTTAACGCTAGTTCTTGGACAATTAATTCAGACATTTCAAAAATCGCCGGAATCCGTTTCAGCGTCTCACAAAGCCAAGCGTCACTCAAGTACTAATGAATATTTTGACGTCAAATTTCACACAGATGTCAAGGACAGTGCCACCAACCTAAAAGGAAAAAAAATTGGAATTCCATAAACCCGGGAATTTTAAATTGTTCTTACTTTTTGGACACAGTAGTACTGCACATGAAATATTTAATAATATTTATGGAATCTTTGCTACGCAAGATTAACATTTGCCTATGAATTATGAGCCACTGCGATTTGGTGAATAAAACCTTAGGGTTTCATTTGAAACCCTACAAGTAAACACCAAAAGCTTTTGTGTCTGTATCGTAAATTGCTGCAATAAATCCTTAGGCTGCAAAGTAGCCTTCCATTGAAATTGAGGCACTCCCTAAATATCACTTTAGAGGTGTCCGTCCCAGTGTGTAAAATGAGCACGTGTGTTCTTTATGACTCCTTCTCCTTCTCCTACTAAGTAAACAAAGAAGGCACAGGTATCCTTCGTTCACCTCAGTAACTTTGCATTTGCTGCATATATGCCTTTGTAGTAGCAAATTATTAGTGAATGGGTAATGATAAGTAATAGAAAACCATTGCTGACATTTTTTTTAACATTGGTGTAACTCGTATTCAACTTATGTACACAACAAACAGCTAACCGACAGGAGAACTTTTAAAGTATTTTTTGTTTTTAAGTATTTTTTGTTCTGCAATTGCGTCTCATATAACGCTTAATAGACATCGTCGTTACAGCTATCATTTTCTAAAAAAGTTTGTGTAACCTATACCATTATAGGATTCGAACCTATAATGGTATAGGTTACACAAATCATTATAGGTTCAGACCTCCTGTAAGCCAGCTTCACTCGTTGTCTCTGGAACATGATTTGGTGATTAACTGTCAATTTTTAACAAATAAAAATCAGTTAATAATTATTTTTAGCAAAAAAAATTATTATCTGATTATTATAAAATTATTATCATAAAATTATATAAAAATTACAAAATACGTTCATTATTGCTACAAAAAATATTATGTAAAATGCATACTTTATTTAAAAATTTTCTCTGGCTGCTAAATCAGTTGAAATTGAGAAATGTAATTCTCAAACAGATAATACAAGACATACACTTCATTTATTCCTGCACTTGCCAAATCTCAGCTTTTATTTTAAAAATCTTGACTGGGAAATTGTAATGTCATTGTTTTCTAAAGGCGTATTTCACGATTTGTACAATTATTCTTACCGAGTTGGCCAATTCAAACAGTTTTCCGTGTCCCAGGGATGGTAGGAAACGAAACTAATTGTTGGGTGTTTTCGGTGTCTTCGTTTTTAATAGGTGCAATGTGTTGTTCTAATGCAGCTGGCAATACAGAGGCAGTTACTCTTTTATGTCATAAACAAGGGCTACACCGCTGTCACTCATTGAGCACTACCCAGAGAGCACGTGTATCTTGAAGATATGTTGCGGACGCAAGTAACACTACCTCCCCCCACAACGCTCTACGATCAACCGTAGACCGGGACCTACTTTTAAAAGTGGATTCCGAACCACTACAAACATCCATGATACCGCCGGGACTCATACCCGAAACCTGTGGTACCGAACACCAGAACTGAATTAGTCAACAACTTTTTACTTAATAATTCTTGAGTCGTTGCAGATAGCACCTCAAACATTTTTTTTATCATTATTATTGAAAAGAGCGTGGAAAAGGAATTGAATGGACAAGGCTTTCGAAGTGATAATCGTTAGAGAAGATACAACAGCGCAAGCTTGTCACAAAGTTGTTAGTGACAAATTCAAGAGTTTCTTTTATAACAGTTGCAAATGCGTCAATTATGGACCTTTTGAAACTAATAAGATCTATCGGCCTTCTTCTAGTAAACCAAATCCCAAACCCCAAAGATAGAAATCGCATGAATTCATACTTGGTATAGATATTTCATTATATTAATGATATTATATTATGAAAACTAACATGTTTGAATTATGATATTATGATTATCATTTGAAAAATGATAAGAATGAATTATGACTGGCAACTGGCGTATCGATTACAGAGTACCAATGGGGGTATAACCCTTAACTTTTTCATCTTAATTCATAAAATAATTTACGATTTTAATTGGCTGCTTTATTGTTAGTAAATAAAAATTACAAAATAAAGTTACAAAAATTAGATAGATGGTATTCTAAAAAAGTTAAAAAATACTAAAAAAAAAAAAAAAGTTGAATACAAAATAAAAATTTAAAAATTAAAAATGAAAAGAATTTAAGTTAAGTTTAAATTCGGTACAATTAGAGACCGATTGAATTATGAAAAATCAGGATATTATAAAATTACGACTACGATTGGAAAAATAACAAGATTGAATTATGAAAAATTATATTATGAAACTATGATTATGATTAAAAAAAAATAATAAGGTTGAATTATGAAAAATTATGATTATGATTTGAAAAATAACAAGATTGAATTATGAAAAATGATATTATGAAACTATGATTAGGATTGGAAAAATAATAAGGTTGAATTATGAAAAATTATGATTATGATTTGAAAAATAACAAGATTGAATTATGAAAAATGATATTATGAAACTATGATTAGGATTGGAAAAATAACAAGATTGAATTATGAAAATGATATTATGAAACTATGATTAAGATTGGAAAAATAACAAGATTGAATTATGAAAAATGATATTATGAAACTATGATTAGGATTGGAAAAATAACAAGATTGAATTATGAAAAAAAGATATTATGAAACTATGATTAGGATTGGAAAAATAACAAGATTGAATTATGAAAAATTATATTATGAAACTATGATTAGGATTGGAAAAATAACAAAGATTGAATTATGAAAAATGATATTATGAAACTATGATTAGGATTGGAAAAATAACAAGATTGAATTATGAAAAATGATATTATAAAACTATGATTAGGATTGGAAAAATAACAAGATTGAATTATGAAAAATTATATTATGAAGCTATGATTAGGATTTAAAAAATAATAAGGTTGAATTATGAAAAATTATGATAACACGAAATTATGATCATGATTGGAAAAATAACAAGATTTAACACTGTAACAGATTTTTCTACGTACAAAAGAACGTACTCTTTTTGTATCGCATAACATATATCATCAAAAACTGTATCTTAACTCATCTGTTCAGTTTTTTTTTTTTTTTTTTAAGAGTTGAATGTAATGGTTATACTATCTACGGTCAAACTGAACAGCATGCATTTTTGGCGAATCTTTTCAAAAAAATTATCTGATCTATTTTTTTTTTTTTTTTTTTTTTTTTTTTTTTTTTAATAAGGTAACCCCCTATCACTCTATTAAATAAAGTTAGAATATCTTTATTGACCTTCATCTTTTAGCCAGCAAAAAATATTAAATGAAAAAAAAAAAACCGGGGCAACTTCGATGCTTTTATGTATATTTTGTGGAAAAAAAAAATTGGCTTTAGATGGCATCTATTACAACACGATCGTTGTACCAAATATGCAACGCGTGGCGTTGTTTAACTTGAACCGCCACGTCATCCAATCTGCATATTATCTGGCCACCCCCATAAGTACTTGAAAAAGGGTAGCATCTGTTGGTACTTTTAAAGTACTTGACCCGCGGGTTAATGCACCCACACCCAATGCTTTTGAAGCACTTTTTCGGTAACACAAAAAGGCTTATCAGATGCGAAAAACCTCTCTTTTTTACATTTTTTTTTCAAAGCGAAGTTACCGAATGATAAAAGGTGTTTCAAACAATAAAAAATAAAAAAAAAAATTTTAATTTTGACCCCTCAATAGTTTTTCGATGGAAATAATGGAGTGATATCCCATAGCTAGTAGGCTGCATTAAAATGGCTGACTAACTGCATTAAAATAAAACATTTTTAATTTTGGACAATTTTAATAGGAAAAATAATAATAATAAAATAGGTTCATTTACTTAGAGAAAGAGTTAAAAATTCCTTGGTTATGTATACTACTGTGCCCAAGACCAGTTATTATTATTTTTTTTTTTCAAAAACTCTTTATTTATTCTTCCAAATTTATTTCATCGCCTTCAAAGTAATCCCCACTGGACACACTGCACTTATGCCAACGTTTTTCAATCCTCAATGCATGCTAAAAAGTCATCGGCAGGGAGGGCCATCAAAGCGAGCGCCGATTCACTTTGAATCTCTTCGATTGACTCAAAACGGTGTCCCCGGAGTGGTCTGTTGAGTTTAGGAATAGCCAGATGTCGCACGGTGTGAATACGGTGGTTGTAAATGATGTGGATTTCATTTTTGGTGAAAAAGTCACGAAGAATTAATGCAGTGCGAGCTGGCGCATTCGGTGTTTTCGGTACCCATCGAGATTGGACGCGTTTGAGGCCCAAAATAAAACTGACAGATTCTTTTGAAATTAAAACATCATCAGCAAGGTCTCTAATTGTCAATCGACGGTTTGCAAGCACTGTCTATTTACAGTTTTTGGACGTGAACAACCTAAAGCCCGCAAACTAAAAAAAAAAAAAAAATTGAAATTCCTTAGCCCAGGAATTTTAAATTGAAAATTGGTCTTACTTTTTGGACATAGTAGTAAGTTTAATATCTCGCTTTTAAAAACTAAATGAAAAAAAATACTGAAATCTGCTCGGCAAATTTCAAGTTGAAATCGATGTGTGAACATTCCAGAAGGGATGAATCAACTCAGGAATATAACAATGTTTAATAATCCAAGATATATAGGAAGCAATGGATTGGAATACCACAAGAATGGCCAAATTCAATAGCCACATGAATATAATAATATGAATAGAACAAGAACTTCATGAATTAATGAATTGTTCAAGAATCTCTAAAAGAATATACGAAAGTAAGATAAATGTAGAATGAAGAATTCCCAATTCTACAAGAAACACTATAACATTCAATAACCAAAAGAATATATCAAAGTTTGGAAATTCTAGTCATAAATGAAGAATAAAGTATTCCAAATACAATTATAAGCACTATACAGCTCAATAGACACGGGAAAATGCCAAAAACGTTCAAAATGAAACTTCAAGAAGGAATGGATCCACTCACTACGAGTACTTATAGCCATTGGATATACAAATATTTCAAATCCCAACCTAAAACAGGAAAAGTGATTCAAAACCCTACTACAAAACACTTCAAGAAAAGTCAAATTCTCCAGAAAATTCCTTAAGACTAACGTTATTCATAAATCTTTTCAGGAGTTAAGGGGCCCAAAGTACAGTACCATTAGTACTTCCTAGAATTTCAGGAACATTGAAAAATGCAATTAATGGCCTATTTAACATTTCATTTTAGTATAGATTCCTAGAATTTTGGGTATATTGAAGAATGTATTTGAATGACCTGTTTAACATTTTATTTGAACGTTAAAATCCTAGAATTTTGAAAAATAAAAATTATTTTTATATGAGACGGTAATCGAATTTTGAAACCGACATCCCCACCTCTAGTTATTGTAAAAAATATATAAAAATAAAAAGAGAAGCATTTAGGGGTTATATATTAATATATATAATATATAACCCCTAAATGCTTCTCTGTACATATGTAAATATGTCAATGTTCTATTTTCATAACTGAACCCCATTCGAACATTCGAAGTACTACTGTGCCCAAAAAGTGCAACATTTTTTTTTTTTTCAAAAACTCTTTATTTAATCTTCCAAATTTATTTCATCGCCTTCAAAGTATTCCTCTCCGGACACAATGCACTTATGACAATTTTTTTTTCCAATCCTCAATTCCTCCCTAAAGAGTCATCGGCAGGGAGGGCCTTCAAAGCGCGCGCCGATTCATGTTGAATCTCTTCCATCGATTCAAAAATGGTGTCCCCGGAGTGATCTTTTAAGTTTAGGGAATAGCCAGAAGTCGCATAGCGTGCATATGGTGGTTGTGGAATGGCATGGGTTTAATTTTTGGTGAAAAAGTCACGAAGAATCAAAATGGAATGGACCGATCCTTTGAAATTCCAGCATCATCAACAAGGTCTCTAATTGTAAATCGAAGGTTTGCAAGCACCCAATCTTTTATCTTTTCAGTCGACCAGATATCTCTTTGTCTTCAATGCTTTCTCTGCCTTCTTTGAACTGTTTATGCCACTTCTAAACGTTTCTTTCCGATATAGGAATGCTCACTGAATGCCTTCTGCAACATTCTATACGTTTCCGCAAACAAAATTGAATGCAAGTTCTTTGTTCATTCAGACATTTCGAAACTCGCCGGATTCAGTTTTAGCGTCTCACAAAGCCAAATGTAACTCAAACACTCTTGAACATTTTGACGTCACATTTCACACAAATGTGCCAGCAACCTAAAAAGAAAAAAATTGAGATTCCATAAGCCCCGGGAATTTTAAATTGAAAATGGGTCTTACTTTTTGGACACAATAGTATTTCAAATTGTCATTTGTTCTCAGTAAAAAGAAGAAAGTAGTCATTCATATGTATTCAAATTCTATTCCTTCCATATCGTCGGCAAATGATGCACTGCATTTAATGTGCACACTGTGACGTCGCATCCCAGTGGTATATGGGAGCAGGCGCTGTCTATTGTGCTGTCGGATTTTATTGTGACAGACAGGGACGAAAAGCGAAGAATCTTTTCTTAGTTTGAATATAAGAAGCGGATATTCTTCCTCAAATGCGCTGACCGAAAGGACAGATTTACAGTTCATTTGACTTCATGCTTTTATTTTTTTCTTTCCCTGTATGCATAAGAAGTAACTTTCTAAAGATAAAATAAGGCAGAAATTTCTGTTGAAGATGTCGAACGTTGTAAAAGTATGTAAAGTCGACCGACTTTTAGTACAGGGGTGGCCCACCCGCGGCCCGCCTGGAATATTTTTCTAGTCCGTAAGATTTATCACACTTTTACAAAATATCTTTTATAATGGCCAAAGTAGTGAAAACCAATGTATTAAAAAATACGTTACAGTCAAAAATGAACTGCCGAAATGATGAGAAAAAATTAACATTAATTTTAAAATAATATTCTTGTGAATATAGGACAGATATTGCCTGTTTTATTCATGAGTTTACAGTTATGAGTTCACCGTTCCCCGAATAATTAAATTATATTCTGCTTTTTAAGTGACCTCAGTGACCATCCCTAGATACACATAGTTGATTGTGGATGTCAGAACAAACCAGACTCTTAGTTCAAGTTCAAAAACCTGCGAATCATTTTTTTTTTTTTTTTTTTTTTACTTTTTTTTTTTCCGAAAATGAAATTGACACAACACAAGATACTTTCAAACATAATGGACTGCAACATCCATTACGATGTGCAAATATCCAAATGGAGATCGATTTGAGAAAACCAAGTGAAAGAGTGGAGAAACAACTGTCGCACTAGTAAAATAAATATTTTTTAATGATTTTATTTTTTTTTTTACTTCGTTTATATTTACACGAATTTTTATATTTCATTTTTAGTGTTCTATATTTCTTTAAAATGTAACATTATTATAACATCAGTCCTCCTTCTGATGTTTGTCACGAGTCGTGCACTCTGGCAATGCTTAAAAGCTCACAGAAAATATCGGATATATCGACAAAACCATAAACCACTCTGAGATGTACTGATGCTCACCAAAGATACATAACTTATTCTCCACATACTTTTAACTGACAGATAATAAATACTATTTATATTGATTCAGAAATTAATACATATTTTTTTCTAAAATGAAGGTTTTAGATGTGCGAGATCTTCTACTGTGTCCAAAAGTAAGACCCATTTTCAATTTAAATGGAATTTCAATTTTTATTTTTATTTTTTAGGTTGCTGGCACTGTCCTTGACATCTGTGTGAAATGCGACGTCAAAACATTCATTAGTGCTTGAGTTACGCTTGGTTTTGTCAGACGCTAAAAGTGATTCCGGCGATTTTGAAATGTCTGAATTCATTGAGCAAAGAACTTGCATTCAATCTTGTTTACGGAAACGTATAGAATGTTTCAGAAGGCATTCGGTGGGCTTTCCTGTATCGGAAAGGAATGTTTAGAAGTGATATAAACAGTTCAAAAGAAGGCAGAGAAAGCGTTGAAGAAAAAGAGCCATCTGGTCGACCACCAACCTCAACCGTCGAAGCTCACGTCCAAAAATTAAAGATTGGGTGCTTGCAAACCGTCGATTTACAATTAGAGACTTTGCTGAGGATGTTGGAGTTTCAAAAGGATCGGTCCATTCCATTTTGCGCCTCAAACGCGTCCAATCTCGATGGCTACCGAAAACACTGAATGCGCCAGCTCGCACTGCATTGATTCTACGTGACTTTTTGCCAAAAATGAAACCCTTATCGTTCCACAACCGTCATATTCACACCGTGCGACTCTTGACTATTCCCTGAACTCAAAAGACCACTCCGGGTACACCGTTTTGAGTCGATCGAAGAGATTCAACGTTCAATTCGCTTTGAAGGCCATCCCTGCAGATGACTTTTTAGCCTGCATTGAGGATTGGTAAAATTTGCCATAAGTGCATTGTGTCCGGAGGGGATGACTTTGAAGGCGATGAAATAAATTTGGAAGAATATAAATAAAGAGTTTTTTTTTTTTTTTTTTTTTAATAATAATTGGTCTTACTTTTTGGGCACAGTAGTAAAACGGCAATCCAATCCATGTGGTCCCAACCCATATCCAAAAGCTTTTTTTTCCCTTTCACAAAGCACTCAACAGATTTAACTGTGCACGTGCAATGCACATTCAGCATGGGGGAATAATGATAAATAAATAAAAAAAAAAAAAAAAGAGGGAGCTTGGGGAATTAACCCTCCAACTGAAAAGGGAGCCCCCTTTTTTTTTTTTTTTTTTTTTTTTTTTCAAAGTAATTCTACCCCTGGCTGTCTAAAGCAAAGATCGGCCTACAACAATACCTTTCAAAAGCATCAATAGCGTCTGCCATCTGGATGGAAAATTAAAATTCGCCGTGCTGCTGTTAACTGCTGTGCATCTTGCACTGCAATAGGATTCGAACAAGTGAAATTTGCAATCTGAGGGAAAAAAAATTAAATATTCTCGGAAAATTTCAACTTATCATGTGTGAACATTGGATAACGGATGAATAAACTCAGGAATATGCCAATGTTTAATAATGCACA
>BPLR01006725.1:0-151980 GCA_021605095.1 Caerostris extrusa
TTACGTATTGCTACTTTTCATGTCATGTACAAAAATAAAAAAGTTTGGTGGGCAAGATAAATTTTTCTAAATTTTAAACAATATACGAGTAATACAGTTTAAAATGTTAATGAGATGAATGAAATTGCGATTCCATTTTTAAAAGTTCCTTATATTGAGGTTCGGTAGTGAGGTGTACTGGATTCTAAGGAGCAGGAGGCTAAAGTGCTCATCTGTCAGTCTTGCTATTTCTTGTCGATTTATACTTTTTGTAGAACTTAAAATAGAGAGAAAGTATATAAGAGATCACCAGACGTCCTTTGAGGAAGACAAAAATAATATTTAAACAAAGTAGAAAAGAGATGGATCCACTTTCTTTAATATATAAAATATATATTTGTTTTTAATTTGCGGACTGGCAAATTAAAAATCCATCACGCGGGAACATATATAGAATGTCGGATGGGAACATACCCGTGACGGGCCGTTTGCCCATCCCTGAGTCAGGTAGATTAGTTATGATCCTGTAGTTATAGGATTAGGGTCTATATAAAAAAGGACCCCTGGAAGCTTAGAAATTATTAGTTCTTACATAAACAATTGATATACAGTGTCACTTTTTATTTTGCAGACCTTGCTCCTTTGTTTACCTGGGCTTTATAATATGGGCTGCTCTGCTTATAGTAAAACAGTGTAATCTGTATTTACTTTCCATTAACATCACAGTTGCAGATGCACATTTTTAATTGCATTACATAAACAAGCAGTTGTAAACTCATATTCATACACCAGTCATTTGTAGGTTTTGTTGCTTTCAATAACTTAATTCACTCATCCTGTGATTTGTCATTTTAAAATCAAAATATTTCTTGAAATTTAAAAATCCCTGCCTTATTAGTTTAGCAGTGGTGATTTAGACCGCCTCAAAAAGAAACAACTGTTTTTGCAATATTTTTCCATGTCTGTTTACAACATTTACTGACTTATTGTATACCCGAATTGCACCGATGACTTATCAAATCTCCAAGAATGCTATAGAACAGCAGTCGGCAACTTTTCTGACTTCACAAACCACTAAATTCATAATTTTAAATACTGTGGGCCACTAATTGTAAAATAATAATAAAATCCCTATTTAATCAATATGAAATGAATTTATGGAATATTAAAAGTTTAAATGCTTATTTAATTGCAGAAAAAGGGGCTTGATGGTCGAGTGACTAGCTCTCAGGCGCTTGGTGTCACAGGTTTCAGGTTCAAGTCCTGGCAATAACATGGATGTTTGTAGTGGTTCAAACCCACTTTAAACAGGTCCTGGTCCAATATGGTTGTAGAGCATTTGGCATAGGACTGACAATCCTACCTTGTAAAAAGAAACCATCTGTCTCGAAATCTGCCAGCAGGCAGATCGCTTACCATGGGCTGTAGTGTCAGAGTTAGTTAATTACAGAAAAATTATTAATGCTTATTTAATAATAATTTTACAGACATGAAACAATGCAAGCAATTTTTCTGCAGACTACCAAATTTTTTTTACAGAACACTGGTTGTTGACTGCTGCTATAGAAAAAAATTCTTTTAGAAAATGTGCTGATATTTTAAATATACTTTTTAATAGTAGTTTATTCAGAATGATAATTGTTAGTAATTGAATGATGTAATGTATAATTTAGTGGTTGCATAATTGTGACTGAAGGATGAACCAATTTTAATTGGCTGATTTACCTAATTAGTAACATTTAACAAAATTTAGAGGAAAAATGTTGGATATATTATTTTTTTAATAATATTCAGTGGGGAAATATTTATATTTGATATTAATTTTTCTGATAGTAATATATACATTATGTTGGAAGGCATTTTAGTTTACATATATAAGATTGAGAAAATCTCTCTTAATTTTCTTAATCTTAAAATTCAGAGTTATTCAGAAATTAATAATGTAATTAATTTATAGTAATTTAAAAATTTTTTCCTCTTTATTTTAAAGACAGTATTTTTGTTCTTGCAATAAAATTTAATGTGAAATATCTTTTTTTAATTTTATCATTATAGATAATTTTTGTATTTGTAAAGAAAAATATTTTTATGTTTTTATTAATTATTAAAAATTTTTGCTTACAGGCATTGGATAAGATGTCTCCCAGCTATAAAAGTTATTTAAAGGAAAAAATTATCTGTGTAGCTGCAAAACTCGTTGTAGAAGTAATCTCACTAAACTTTGTAACAAACATTACATTTCCTTTATTGGTGAAAATAACCCAGAAAAACACTCGTGTGATGTGCTACAAAATTAATGGTATAGTATTTTTAAAAATATCTTAACTTCTTGTTCTTATTTGTTATTTATTGAAAATTTGAATTTTAATACAAATGTTGCTTAAAATGTAGTTTTTAAAATTTTTTTAAAGAGAATTAGTTTAAAAATTGCATTAGTTTTTATATTTTTATGACAAACAATTAATATAATAACTCTGGCCTGGTGTTGGATAATGAGCAATATTTTAAAGGAAAACTCTGCAATAATTTTTAAATATATACATAAATTATTTTACATGATTACTTTTCTACACATGACAATTGAAATAACCATTTCACAAAAATTTGAAACTTATTTTAAAAGGCATATATTCTACAGAAAATTAAAACAAAAAAATGTTTTAAAGATATACCAAACAGTGTTTGTTTAAAGTGGCTGTTATATTAATAATTATTTTATATTTCTTTAAATTTGAATAGTTTATATTCAATTAAATATTCAATACTTATTAATTTTAAAGGTATTAGGAAAAGTAAATGTTTTTATTTTATAACTTCTAAATTATTCAATATATTTTTTATGATCCTAAATATGCTGTTTTGTGTTTATATAGAAAGTCATGTAAAAGAATTTTGAAAATGGAATTTTTAGTAAAAATAAGTGTATTTTCGAACATTTGTTCACTGTATATGCAAACTATATATAGTCTTTAAAATGTAAAACTCAACTTTTAAAAGTTATTTTCACTGTAGGTATTGTGCTACACATTTCTTAAAGAAAATAAATATAATTATCTATGTTGATTTAATATATAGTATTTTTGAAAATAATTAATCTTTTATTTTTACAAAGTGCAATCAAAACTGCCACTTCAGTTGCAACTTTTCATAAAAAATGTAATTTATATATAAATAACATTTTGTTATTATACACTCATGTCCATAAATTAAGGATAATGAAGTTCAGGCAAAGAAAGAGACAGAAGCAAACCAAATTTGACTTATTTATAAAGTCTATTTATTAAACAAAAGGTAAAGAGCAAAAAAGATGCTATATGTTTGACATAATTAATAAAAATTGCAATTTTTACTCCCTGGAGCAAATTACAAAAAAGAACCTATTTACAAAAAACAGTATAACATGGTTAGTATAATGGTTAATATGGAGTATGTCTCCCGGACGATGCAATACAGGCCTTACAGCGCCTAGGCATGCTGAGTATCAAATTATCAATCTGATCTTGGGGGAATATTACACCACTCATCAAGCACTGCCCTCCGAAGTTCCGGTTGACAGGTGGGAGGTGGTTGACGGGCTGCAATTCGTCGGCCAAGCATATCCCACACATGCTCTATTGATTCAAGTCCGATGAGTATGCTGGCCAATCCATACGGGTGATATCCTCCAATTGAAGGCATTCGTCTACAATGTTTGCACGGTGAGGACGGGCGTTGTCATCCATAAACAGAAATTCAGCACCCATGGCTCCCGAAACAAACTTGCATGTTGTTCCAGAATGACATCCCGATAGATGTGGCCTGTCATCGTTACACTCTGAACATGCAGGTCAGTTCTGGAACCAAGAATAATTCCTCCCCAAACGAGCCATCCTGCACCACCGTAACAGCGTCGTTCAATGGTGTTCTCTTGGTGGTAACGGGTACCTGGCGCGCTCCATATGAAAGTCCGGTGAGAATCAGACTGCAAACTAAACCTGGACTCGTCGGAAAACATCACACAAGACCACTGTTATGGTGTCCACAATGCATGCTCTCTACTCCAGGTTAATCGCAGGCGACAGTGAGCTGCGGTAAGTGGAACACATCTGACAGGCCTTACGAGCATATAGACCAATGTGCCCTAAGCGTCTGTACACGGTCTGCCTTGAAACTGTCGTACCGGTAGCTGAAGAGAGCTGACGAGACAGGTCTGATGCTGTGCTCTGTCTGTTTCTTTTGGCAGTAACTGCTAAATAACGGTCCTCATTCGGCGTTGTAACTCGGGGCGACCTGTGCTGTAACATCTACTCACATTACAATCATCTTGGAATCATTGCCAAGGCCTGGAGATGACATTCTGGGCGATTCCAAGTTCCTCGGATACTTCCAGCTGGGTACGTCCACATTCCAGTTGTCCGATAATTCTACCACGTAAAAAATCAACGAAATGCTTCCTTTGTGCCATAACTATGCGGTTATTGCACTGAAAGGCTTTTAAAGCGCTTGTGAACAATTTTGCTTCTTTGCCACCATTCCTTATATACCCCTCTCTTACACTCGTCATTGTGACGTACCATCCGCGCCATCTGGTGGCTTTCTGTAATTTGCATATTCTTCTTCAAGATGTGTGTGATAATTCTACAGGTGAAATTTTTATTTTAGAGTTCAATTTCTGTGTGATTCTGAACTATCCTTAATTTATGGACATGAGTGTATAATGGAATATATATATTAAACGTTTTGACATGCTTATGTGTGTTTATAAACATTTTATTTTTAAATTAATTACTATATGCAATAAAAAAAATTTGAGTTTGAATTATATCATATTTTGCAAGTAACTCTTAAAAAAATATAAATCTGAATTTTAATTTGTTTTAATATTTATCTTATTGGTTGGAGACAATTTAATTCTACTATTACTTGGAGACTAGACTACGATTTTACTTATAACAAAAAATATTTTAAATGATTTTTTTCTTGTTAATGATATTTTACTTTAATATATCATTATATTTTAAATGCTATTGTGAATTATTTTAAAAATATGTTTTAGTTTTTTGTTGTTTATTTACATAGAAATTTAAAGTAAATTTATTAAGTGTAAAATCAATGTTTTTCTTCTGTTGAATAATTAAAAATTTATTTTAGGATGAATTTATGATTAAATGTAATAAAATTTCTTTTTATAGATTGTGTAAAAATTGAAGATTTCTACTTTACAAATACAGATAGTAAAGTGAATGAAATGCACGAGGTATATATTTTCTTAAAAAATTTTATATTCATATATTTCATTATATGGATTTGATAAGGTATTTTAACTATATTAATTCTATAAACTAAAGAACAAACATAACTTGCAATTGAAATATTTTATTTTTAAGTTACGATAAAAGTAGTATTTTGAAATAAGGGTGAATTTATAAAAGTGATTATAGTTCCTATAGTGATTATTTGTAAAAAGTGTGTACAATTATGATCCAGTTGCTTGGGCTTGTTGGTTATCTTCATGCTTTAATACTTTAATATTAATGAATAAAATTGTTTTGGTGTTGTTACTAGTTTAAAATCGCCACTGAATCACTGGATTAATATGAAGCCAAATTTTCAGTTGAGTATATAAGATTTTATTTATTTTATGTTCTTCAATTAATTTTTTATTTGCTTTCACCTAATAAAACAAAAAAAAAAAATTGAGCAAAACAGAATATGTAAGTAAACAAAGCAAAATTTCATAAGCTTACTGGTTGGTTACTCTAGTCTACTTTATATAATAATAAAATAATAGGTCTACTATATGGAGTCACTTTGAATTCAAATTCAAAAAAGAGAATTCTGAAGTTCATGGATTGCATACAATTTGACTGTAGGCTACATGGAAAAAGTTATTTTCATACATAATGTATATATCTATATAATACATTTTAAACTAATAATGAGATATATTAAAGAGTAAGTGAAGAATTTAACACATATAATCACATTGATTTTAATAGGTTTTTAGCATTTAGTTAATTTTTGTTTGACTAACTGTAAAGTATTACGTCTAATGATTTTTATGTATTCATAATAAGTATGTAGGTCATGAATACATAAAAATAATTTGACATTATACTTTGCAGTCGGAATTTCTAAACTTGCAAAGATAAAAAACCAATTTGACTGAAATGTTACATTTTTTTTTTTTTTTGAAAGCCGTTAAAAAGAGTAAACTCTTTTGCTCAAGTAGAATAGAAACAAAATACATCTTCTTTTTCGCCAGAGGGATTAGGGTTGCGCTTCTACCTAAAAAAAAAAAATATGTTAGTCCAAAAATATGTTTGAAAAACTCATAAATCAGAAAGGGAGAATAGATATTTCATATTAAAAAACAAAGTCCCTGAAACTTGAAGCTTTTCAAATAAGAGGCGAATGCTTTTATGTGCATGACCTTCGATTTGTTCTCTATCTCCTGACACTGCTTAATCATGTTCTTGTGAATTTCTTTTCGGTTATGAGGTTCAAAATAAGAATTTTGATAACTTAATTTTTAAAAATGATTATATATGTGATAATGAGGAAAAGAAAATTATTATGTAAGCAATGTGCATTGACACATTTCCTTTTTTAACTTAGACTGGACTTTTAAAAAGTGGATGACCTTATAACTGTTACTAATTGTGTGTGTTTAAAATCTTGTAACCAAGGCAAACAATAAGCGAAAAGGTTTCATTTTTATACTTTTTTAATTTAATTTGGGAGAAATTTGAATAGAATTATATTTTTCACTGTTTGTAATAATTCTGAGTATATTGAGCATACTGGAAGCTTTTGAAATTATATGAACTAAGAGATTATGTCAAATGAACTATGTAGAACTCTTATTAATAATAAATGTTGTTTTTGCCAACTTATTAAATCGCAAATAAAATTTATAAAATAGATGTTTAATTTTTCATGGATGCTATTATAGCTGAACAATTTGTGTATATAAGTGAAATTAGATGTATTATTGCTTCAAGTAAGCAAAATTTTCATATGAAATTTTATTTTGTAATTATTACAAATTAATAAATTTTTACTAGAATATAGAGGGATTTTTTAAAAATTAAGATCTTATTTATAAAAAACACTATTAATTTATATACAGAATCTTTTTAAATCTTAGGCAAATAAATCTTCAGGTTCATCTATTTTTGTTGATAAAATTAATCATACTTAAAGAAATATGTTTTAAAATGAAATTGAAATAAATGTATGTCTCAGTTTTTTAATGACAATTTTATTATGATAGATGATTTGCTATGTATACTGCTATACTGTTTTCTTAATTTTAAATTTCCTACTTTCCACAGTAAATTATACAAGTATTACAAGATTATAAAATTTCAATATTGCTACTTGCATTTCTGTGTATAAATCTGTACAATCTAATTTTAATATCATATAAGAAGCAGTATTTAAAAGTCAATTTGTTTGTACTTGCATATTAATGATCATTTGCTGGCCATGATTTATAGAAGTTTCAAACTGTTGATTATAAATAGTACTATGAAACATATATAGATAGCATATATATGCATAATAAAATAATTGGAACATAAACATATTAATTGATTAAGGAAATGAAAAAGGTTGTTGTAAGTAGTGAAAACTAAAAATGAAAATAGTTTTAGAAGAATTTTCATGTGTAACCATAAAAAGAAAAAGAATTTATAACTACATTTACTTAATTTTTTTGTTAAAAAGTATGTCTAAATGAAAAAGTAGATCTAATACATAATAATAAAAAAAAAAATTCACTGTAATTTTGTAGTTTTATATTTTTGACTTTCTATTTAAAAGCACTGATTTTATTTTATTTTTTTATACATATAGGTACTCAATTATTCAGGTTAATTACAATTTCTTTTACATTTTATGTTGTAGAAAACATTTTGATTAATGGAATAATTTTAAAGCCAGACGATTTAAATTTGCCAACCTTTAAAAAAATAAGAAAAATATAGAATTGAAAAAAATACTTACTCTCCATTTTGCAGACACAGTATAATGAAAGGGCGATTATAGAAGGATTTGTGAACATCAATAAAATTCCTAAAAATGAAAAAATTCTTCTAAACAACTTTTCAACTTATCTCACTACCTATGTCTTTCTAATTCAGTAAGTTTTCATATTTTCAAACTTTATGTAAAATTTTTATGATTGCCATATATTATATGTATTACTTCTTCCAAATGCATTTTACTAAATTATTATGTATCAGTAAAATATGTTCTTATTCAGCTACTTAATTTTGTTTAATCAAGTAAAGTTTCTTTGCATTTAATCGAGAATTAATATGGTATGCTTTAATTGATTTAAGCATTTTATTTTTCATACTTTTAAAGAAAACAGTATAGCATTATATGTATTTATGACAAAGACTATATAGAAGTAGCACTTAGTAATAAGAGGAAAACATGCACATTTGTTGCCATAATATTGAAACAAATATTTTTGAATATTAAATTTAAAAAAATGCTTGTTTTATGTAGTTCAGTATTCATATATAAATTTAATTTGTTTACAACTAGGATTCTAGTAGATAATGTCTCAAACTAATTTTTTATCATTTTGAGGGAAGATTTTACTTTAAGGTCTCTAAATAAAGTAATTTCAACTTCATTGTGTATGTCCAATTCTCTTTTTTCATATCTCTTGTAACTTCATTTCTAGACATGATGGATTTATCTAAATGATATTTTGGACATCGATTTTTTTTTTCTTCCTATTCTTATACTTTCACAACTTTTTTTCTTTAATATAGTATTCTTTTTATATAATATATAAATTATAATATATAAATGCTACCAAACAAATTTATATTAATGAAATTATTTCTATGTTTAAAATATTTTTTATGAGAGTGTTATACCTATAGTGTTAAAAAATTTAAATGAAGCATTAAAAAAATTAGTATTAGAATACTACTTGTAAGATATAAATTTTAAATTTATTAGTAACATAATATAATATGAACAATTCAAGATTTATTTAATTGAAATTTGGAAGATTTATTTAAATATAAAGTATATTCTCTTAAATTTTTGTATCACATTTCTATATTGTTATCTAAATTTGCATTAAAAATATTTTGTTTAGGTGTACTTAACAACTTTTTCTTTATATTAAAATTTTTAAAATTAAAGATGAACATATAAAGGCAGTTTGAAATTTGCCCACCTTGCCACACATCATTTTGGTTATTAAACTTGTATTATAAGTAATTAAAAAAATATGAAGTAAATACTTAAATATCAGAAATTATTTATTACATATTTTCTTCTTTATTGCAAACAATAATTTTACAGGTTTGGAAATTTTCTTGTTCAACTTATTAGGTTGAATATATAGCCTTGACATGCATTTTTAAAATTTCAATTCTCTCTTCTATTATGAAGTCAACTGCTCATGAATGTCTGTTTCTAGAATTCAATGTGCTTAAAAGGATTTCAAAAATATTTTCATTTTTAAATTGTTCTGTAGAAAGCAGCTATGGCTGTTTCTGGATAATGCATTAAAATGCTCACAACTAGTTGAATCAGATATTTAGTTGTGAATAGTATATACTTTTCTGTCATTAATGTTAACATTTTTATTAATTTGAAGGTGGCATAATTTTTTACATTAGTTTTTCCAAAACTGCATTAAGATGTATAAATCTAGCAATCGATTTTTAAAGAGAGAAACTGGGATCTGAATTTGTTTTTAATTTTAAATTCAAATTAGTTTATTACACTTCATTTCATTTTAATTGATTAACAGATTGTTTTTTTTTATATATTGATAAAAATCTGATATATTTATTACACTTAATTGCTTAAAATTTAGCATCATTATTAGATAAAAATTTAATGCATAATTTTCTCTTCATAATATTTTCAATACACAATATGAATATGTATTGAAAAAATGTATCTTCCTATAATATGCATAAAGAAAAATAATTCTTCTGTTGTATAAATTGTTTGAACTTCAGTTATGTTTTAAATTGTTTTATTTTTTGCAGGAATATGTTAGACTTATTTAATTACATAAATTCTTACAGTATTTAGAAATAATTATATTGCAGGAAGCAATTTTTGGTTGTATTTGTTGGGGATAAAACAATTATTGAAGTATAAAAATTTCTCATCTGCAATAACTTCAGTTGTACAATATTATTTTTCATTGTGTGTGTTATCATTGCATTGGAGGGCTTTAAAATTCTTATAATGGCTAGGATTTTTTTTTTATGTTCTTATTTAATGGTAATTAAATAACTAATTTTAACAATTGTTATGGATTTATCCAGAAATTTTCTGTTTTGTATCTTAAGTTTCAAATATATAATGTTGATATTGTTTTAAATTATATCTTTCTAATAAGTGTGCGTATTCCAAAATTATTTTTGCATTAAAAATTTTAGTCAGTTTCTTTTTTTTTTTTTAGTTTGGAGATTTACAGCAGTTGAAGGCTGATATTAATACAAGTCCTTTAAGTGTTTCTAGTATTGAGGATGAATGTGGGCTGCAATGTCAGAGCCCATTTATCAATAATTTCGCAGTTAGTCCTACACACGGAGTCGCCAATACAGCAACCGATTATGGAAGATCTGAATTGAAAGGTCAAAGCCCATCTATCAGTAAATGCACAATTAGTCCTACACACGGAGTCATTAATACAGTGACCGATTATGGAATTTCTGAATGGGAACGTCAAAGCCCAGCTACCAATAATTTCGCAGTTAATCCTACACACGGAGTCACTAATACAGCGATCGATTATGAAAGATCTGAATTGAAACGTCAAAGCCCATCTACCAATAATTTCACAGTTAGTCCTACACACGGAGTCACTAATACAGCGACCGATTATGGAAGATCTGAATGGGAACGTCAAAGCCCATCTACCAATAATTTCACAGTTAATCCTACACACGGAGTCACTAATACAGCGACCGATTATGGAAGATCTGAATGGGAACGTCAAAGCCCATCTACCAATAATTTCGCAGTTAATCCTACACACGGAGTCACTAATACAGCGATCGATTATGGAAGATCTGAATGGGAACGTCAAAGCCCATCTACCAATAATTTCACAAGTTAGTCCTACACACGGAGTCACTAATACAGTGACCGATTATGGAATTTCTGAATGGGAACGTCAAAGCCCATCTACCAATAATTTCACAGTTAGTCCTACACACGGAGTCACTTATACAGTGTCCGATTATGGAAAACCTGAATCAGAACAGCAAAGCTTTTATAATTTAACCAGTTCTACATGTGGAGTCTCTGATACACTCGATTATGGAAATCGGGAACTGTATTGTCAGGATGTTAATTGGTATCAAGCAATTGAGGTAAAAGAATTAGTTCTGTCAATATTCTTTTATTAAAATAATATCTATTTTTTGTTTGTCAGATATAACTTTTATTTAATGGTTTTTAATTTAATAAAAATATATAGAAAAAAAGTAGTTAATTACAACATAAGTAAATTTTAAAATAAGAAATTTTCATTTGAAATCAAGATGGTAAATTTGTTTATTGCAGTGTGTAAAAAGTAATATTAATTTTTTTTTGGTATTAGTCATATATTTTAAACAGACAACATTTAAAACACTTCGTGCATTATCATTATCCAAATATCTATTTTTGAAATCTATCTTGATTTGAATTTTTTTTGTACATGAACAAAATTGTTTTATTCAAATTCAGTTATTATTGATGGTGAACTGTTGGTATTCAACAATGATCCATATAAGGTAATAAACTTTTAAAGATATTGCAAACTTTATCAATGTATTAATAAAAATATTTATAAATCATATGTAATAATTCTCCAACCATAAATTATGATCCATAATATTAGTGTTAAATGCCATCTAAGAAGAGATGTGACTACTATACAATCAAAATTATTTAATTAAAGTAATTATTCAATGTCAAATCACTTTTTAATCAAAATTAGTTGATTTATCCTTAAATTTTTACAAATTGATTTGATGATTTGAAAGTAACTATTTTCAATTACACTTATGTAAATGCATGCCAATTTCCTTAAAAATATGCAGGCATATAAATATACTAATAGAAAAGCCCAATGGTCATGCATATTACCTCCACTGCTGTCATCTATCTATATGTCTAAAAATCTAGCAATTGAAGGGTAAATGGGGAATATTTCCTCAAATTATGTTTGATGGTAGCAGTAAGGAAGTTAGGAGAATAATTTACATCAAATAGCACTCTCATAAATCTATAAACTTGAAAAGCATGAATGTAAAAAAAAAGAAGTGACATCTTTTTTCACAACAATCTCTATTTACAGAAATGCTTGCAAGTAAGAAATGCTACAAGATGTTTTCTATATGATAACAAAAGTTTAAATAAATCACTGTATAAATTGGGACCAACATTTAACTAATCATATTATCATGACTTATTCTGAGCATGTAAGGAAGCATCAATAACTGTGCGAGATGTAGGGATTCCTTTGCAAAATAAGCACCTCATACCATCAGCGGCCATTAATTCATCTGCCATTGGATAAGGTTATCTTATTCTTGATGACCTACTGGCACCAAATTTTTAAGTATCAGATTTTGGAATTGAAGTTGCTTAAAAATTCAAAAAGCAATTTTAAATCGCCACTGTTCATCCTATTAAATTCAAGAGTTAATTCAAATGGTACTAATTTGTTGCTGTGCATAATAATAAAGGAATATATTGCCAATATTTTACATTTTCAGATTGCTTGAAATTTCAATTATTCCATCTCTATTATATAAAATATTTCTGAAATAAAAACGAATTTGTTGTTGTGATCTTCATGGTATTGTTATTTTAATAGCTAGCAGTGTATTTAAACAAAATTTTTCTCAATTTGCATTAAAAGCTTGTTCTTGCTTGATAAAAATAAATCACATTTTCAAAAATTTTGGTTGGATAAAATTTGTATAAGAACCTTCTCCTAAAAGATATTCGCACAAAAGTGGCTGTTTGCATTATATTAATACATAAAACATTTATCTGAAAAACTAAACTTGAATTGAATTTTATTGCACTGTAGTTTGTTTTTAAAAAGTATGCTGTGTGAAAAAAATGTTTATGCTTATATTTTTTTTATGTTTATGTATATTTAAAAACATACTCTCCCCAATTTTGCTTTCTTCTTTTGATGATTTTAAAAGTGTTATTGAAAAATCTGACCATTTTTGTAAGTAGGGAAAAATATTATTTTACATACTTATATGTTGAACCATTTTTTCATGTTCATTAAATTGTCGTGAATTATTTTATATTTGTTTAGAAAAATCAAGATTCACTGGATCAGTGGCTTGAGGAGTACGGCAAAATCAATGGCGAAGGAATGAATGGCACAGAGGACCCTTTTTTGTCTAGTACAGCTAATGATAGCTCTTATTACGATGAAGATGCATTATGCATGTAAGTAAGATTTTTTTTCGATACTTTTAATTACAAAATTTCCAATTGTGTAAAAATTATGATTTGCTTTCTGACTGTATAGAATAGTGTGTGTGTATGTACACACACACAAACACACACACACACACACTATTCTATACAGTAGTGTGTATATATATATATATACACAGTAGAATCGCTGTAAGTCGAATTTCAAGGGAGACACCAAATAATTTCAGTTAGAGTTTTCTGACTTATGCGGATTTTGTAAGGAAATATTCGACTTACAGAGGTTTAGATTCTTTCTAACTTATTTTGAGTTAGAGAAGTAAAATAAATAAAAATTCAAGTTACAGAGGTAATAAACATGTTTATTTGCAACTTAAAATTATATTATGTACTACAATAAAAAATCAAAATAATTCAGAAACAACCTTTTAAAATTAAAAATATTATGTATTAAAATTGTCAGTTATTATTATTATTTTTTTTTTTTTTACTTTAGACAATTCGATCGTTCTCTATCTATAGCATTATCTAAGCTATAAAGAGCAGAAAATTCTTTTTCTTCCGAGTTGCTATTTCATAGAATTGGTTATTCTATTTACTGTATACTCATACATTGTTTTCTAATAAACAATGATGTGCATTGTCGGCAAATCCTTAAAGTCAGTAACTTATTTTTCTTCGAGCTATAGAGATAATTAGTTTGAAATGATCGAGTTGTAAAAAGATTGTATCTCGAACATTAGCAACGGTTGATTTTACAGAGGTCCAATTTTTTTTCGAATTACGGAGGGAAAATATACACCAAAATGACTTGTGGGGATTGACTAATTATTTCGACTTATAGAGAATTGAAATTTCGAGTAATGGAGGTTTTGGGCTTGAAGGGAAGGAAGGGAACAAAATTGTTTTTCGAGGTTTGGAGTTTTCGACTTATTGAGGTTTGACTTATAGAGGTATTACTGTGTGTGTGTACACACACACACACAAGGGGCTAACAAAATAATGGAAAAACCTGTGAATAAAAGTGACATTTTTTGAATGCGCTTCGTAAGCATTAAAATATAATAATAGCTACCAGATGATTTTTTTAAAAATAGAAATGTATATATTCTGGTAGTATGTGGTAATTTTATTGAAGTTCTGTAAGTCTTGGATTTATTTTAAACGCCTTAAATGTCGGACCTTTCAGATTTTCAAAGAGACCAAATTGTAGGAGCCCTTCTATCTGGAGCAAGTGTAACCCAAACATCCCAACTTTTAGGCGTTTCTAGAGATACGGTGTCTAAAGTCATGACAGCATACACACAGCTTAACAAGACAAGTTTGGCAAATCAAAGGAGTGGATGGAAAGAGAAGCTCGGTGAAAGAGACCGACGGAATTGAAGCAGATTGTGATGTCTCAAAAGCGAACAACTGCAGCAAAAGTGATTGCAGAGCTCAATCAGCATCTGGGGGCTCCAGTATCAATCATTACAGTTAGAAGGTACCTTCATAAACAAGATATTTAAGCCAGAGCAGCAATTCCCAAGCCATTTGTAACAGATGTCAATGCCAAACATCGTCTACAGTGATGCCACACTCAGAAAACCTGGTCGATTGATAAGTGGAAGAAGTAATATGGTGTGACGAATCGTCTTTCACACTTTTCCCTACAACAGGACGGGTGTACATTTGGAGGACACCTCGATCACCATGATCGTGATTGTCTCCTTCCAACTGTCAAGCATGCAGTTGGATATGTCATGATATGGGCAGCCGTGTCGTGGTTTTCTGCTGGATCAATCGTAACCCTGAAAGGTAGGCTCACTAGGGAGAAGTATAGAGAAATTTTTGCTGATCTGGTCCATCCTATGGTGTAAACTGCAGGAGATGGAATTTTCCAGGATGATAATGCACCCATCCATGTAGCGGGACTTGTCCAATCATGGTTTGATGAACACGAGGATGAAGTTAAACATCTGCCTTGGCTCTCACAGTCACCTGACCTCAAAATCATTAAACCATTATGGACTATTTTAGAGCTTTCAATACCGAATCGATATCCTCCACTGGCATCTCTCCCAGAACTTTCACAATATCTTCATGAAGAATGGTACAAAAAAACACTATTCAACATTAGTATGAATTGATTCCTAGGCGAATCCAAGCTATATTGCATGCCAAAGGCGGTCCTGCACCATACTAATAAAGGATTCTTTATAAATCTATGGTGTTTCCATTATTTTGATATCCCCTTGTATTTTTGAACTTGCTTTTGCCTTTTATTAGTATTTTTGAGCTTGGATATTAATAAAATGTGTAAGATTTTTCTTCTCTATAGGATTATCTGGATATTTTGAATACTTTCCTCTTGCAACACCGCACAATTTATAAAGATAATGGATTGTATATATTTTTTATTTTGAGATTTATTTTAAATAAGAGGAAGAGATTGAGAGAAAACCATTCAATGCTTCCATTGAATGCATAAAGCAAAACGTTTCTATTTAAAACATTTAATTTTTGAAAATATCATAAAATCCTCTCTTGTAATGAAGATACAGATTTCATAAATGCTTACAATAGATATTTAGAACCTTAATGGTATCATGATATATTGTTATTTTACATTTTGATTCAGTCTGATTATTTCTTATTAAGTAGGAATTCTAAAAGTTATCATTGAAAATTTTATGTATTTCCTTTGCCATTTAATGTACTTTTCAAGAACAAAGATTTTAAGAAAATTAAATGATAAAAATTAAAGTTCAAAAATTATATTAACCAAATAAATTAATCAAATTATAACACAGGGTACATTTTAATACCAAATACTGAATCCAATACATTTAATACCAAATACTGAATCTCTCCAACAGTGCACAAAATTGATGAATGCAATACCTGCGAATTTCTTATTTTTTATTCTTTAAATATGTTTCTATGCATGAGTAAAACTTACAACTTGTGCCAAATGCTTGTCTCTGTAATTTTTTTTTTTTTGTTTAAAATTTTGATAATCGTATTATTTAAATGCTATGATGCATTATAATTTGTCTATATAAATAATATAATAATTAACATTGTTATTTTATCTCTGTAAATAATAATTTTTATTGTAGGTTTTTCTGATGTATGAAAGCTGAATTTCTGATGTTTTTCATTCAAGAGGCAACTTGTCTGGTTAATTCCGATAACGAATGTTATATGTAATAGATGTTTTGTTTGCTGATTTTAACATTATGTGAATTATTATTAATGGTTGTTAATCAAACAAAATTTTTTATACTGTAGATTTTTGTGCTAATTTTTTTTTTTTCACATTTTGTGTATGTTGATCATATTTAAAAATATTTTTAACTTGGTAATTTGCAAAATTTAGTGTTTAGTTTTATTGGAATTATTTAAATTTTACTCAATTGTTACTTAGCTTTTGTTTTATAATGAGTCAATAAATTAGTTATGTTTTCTTTGTTATTCATTTTCTAAAGATGTTATTACATTTGTAATCTTCCCGGTGATTGTGTTACTGTTTTAAAAATATGTGATATAACTTGAATTTAATAAAAGTATATTTTGATTTTGTTAATTTTGTGATTTTTAAATCTTGTTGTATTATTTTACCAAAACACCTTTTCTTAAAAAAATTTTTCATGAATTATTGTCTCATAACTGTTTGTCTAATTTTTAGTTTAAAAATTTCATTTATTTGCTTATAATCATATTGCAGAAAAAAATTTAGAATTTTATATAAAGTTTACTTTATTATTCTGACATATTTGTTTTAAAATTATTACATATTAAACCAAAATTTAATTACTAATTAATTACTAAAAGTTATTTTTCAAATGTGTTTAGACCTGATTTGAGGTCATCTGCCATTGAATCGACATATAACAGTATTTCAATATTGCCTAGAGTGCATCAGAAAAAGAAATTAATCTTGCTATATCTTTAATAATTAATCTTGCTATGCCCATTTTGAATAAATTCTAAGGATGGAATCTGATAAGAAACAGGGAATTTGCATCTTTTTTCTGAAGGAGAATCTTCTATCTCATTTAAAAGGTTTTTATATCTGTGGATTTATTGTGCCCATTCGTGGCAGTAATGTAGGAACTTGGCTTGTTTCAGACAAAGTTCAGTTGGTTCAGAATTCCAGTAAAATTTCTACTATGCTTTAGGCCAGGGGTAGCCAATCCGCTTCCCGGCATGAACATTTTTACGGTCCATGAGATTTATCACACTTTTACAAAATATATTTATTTTATAATGGCGAAAGTAGTGAAAACCAATGTATTAAAAAAAAAAAAATACATTTGTGCATCCATATATTCAAAAATTGCCGATATTATGAGAAAAATTAACTTTGATTTTTAAATAGTATTCTTGCTAATGTATGAGTGATATTGCCTGTTTTATTTGAGTTGACAGTTATGAGTTTGTAGAATAATTAAATTATGTTCTGCCAGCTCATAATGTGCATGCATCTTGGAATATCTAATATAACAGGCTCTATGTTTCACTTTAAGGGACCTCGACGTAGTAACCATCCCTAGATACACACGTTTTCATTTTTTTATTACATTTATATTTATATATATTTTTTATATTTCTTTTTTAGTGTTATATATTTTCTATACATGTAAGAATAATAATAAACATAAAAATAACTCATTATGTTTCAATTTTTCACTCCAAAATAATGTCTATAGTGGATCTAAATCTAATATGGGGATATATAATTTTATATGCAGCCCTCGTAGTTCTAATGCATTTCCAAACTGGCACACAAGACCATTTGAATTGGCCACCCCTGGCCTTTAGGCCTTTAATAAATGTAGAATGTTGTGCTTGCTTAGTAAAATATGTTGTGCTTGCAATTTATTAGCATATCGCCAAAGTAATAAACTATAAAAGACATTTATCTCTAGGGTTACATTTTAGTACAGTAACCTTCCTGAAATATAGCATTCGATAGCTTGGTGCATTCTATAATCTGGAACCAATTGAGCGTTTTTTTTTTTTTTTTTTTTTTTTTTTTTTTCCCCGTATGGATTTGGATGTTTGTTGACCTTGACCGCCAGATGGCAACACAATGCAGCTCGCATTTTTGTCCTCTATTTCTAATTACAATAAATTATAGTAGTAATAATAATCTATTTCTAATTAATTAATTATAGTAGTACTATAATTTATTAAGAAATGTTAAATTTAATTAGATGTGGACAGTTATTTGGTTTTCCATGCTAATGGAGGCTCAAAACCAAACCTATTAGTTATCAAAATCAAACAAGTAATATGAAAAAAATTTTGAAGTCAATCCTACTTTTTTTTTTCACTATATTGCAGAAAGTCCTTTACAAATAAAGTTGAAATTTTACTCTTACATCTGGCGCCATCTATTATTAGATACATGCAACTTAAATTAAAAAAAAACTAAACTTAATTAATTAAATTTAATGAATGAATTAATATTTGAAAAAACTGTATTAACATCCAACGTCATCCACTACAAGTTAAAAAAAAAATGTATTTGAACTTGAATGGATGAATAAAAAGTATTTTATTAACAAATGAAAATTTGAGCAAGATATTATATAGGGAGAGTGTGAACTAATAGTAGGAATTTAAAAAAGTAATCAAAATTGAAAGAGAAATGGAGGAAGAATAAACTGTTTGAAAGAATTAAAATAAAAGCGTGTAGCTATTTAAAATATAATAAATTTTTGAAAAAAATTATTTTAATAATTGCAATAATTATATATTTTAATAATTTTTTAAATTAAAATTCATGTTTTTAAAATAATCATTGTAACAGTCAATGCTTCTTATTATAGTACAGTAACCTCTCTTTAATCTGTCACATTCTATAATTTGACACCAAAAACCATATAAAAACAAAGGCTCCAAGCCTTTTATTCAATTCCTTTTCTATTAGCTCACACTCTCCCTGTGTGTGTGTGTGTGTATATATATATATCTTGTTCAAATTTTCATTCGTTCATAAAATAGTTTTCTTTTCATTCATCCACTCAAGTTCAAATTTTTTTTTTTAACTTGTAGTGGATGACATTGGATGTTAATACAGTTTTTTAAATATCAATTCAGTAATTAATAATTAATTAATTTTAGTTTTTTTTTTTTTAGATTTAAGTTGCATGTATCTACCAACAGATGGCGCCAGATAAACTTAAAAAATGATTGAAAATTATTTAGAAAGGACTTTCTGCAATATAGTGAAAAAAAGTAGGAATTGACTTAAATTTTTTTTATTTTTTATAATACTTGCTTTTTATATAGATTCCGGCATATATTGACCTTCCACTAGATGGCAACACAATGCTGCTGGCATTTTCGCCCAGTGTTTATTATAGTTGTCAGTTTTGGTTTCAGTACAATGTTTCTTATTTAATATATGCATGTTTTAATCATTAAAATTTGTTTTCTATAGTATTTTATCTTTGATATCCCGCTTCAAACTATATTGACGTGGGCTAATCTGGCACGGCCATGGTACGAACGTGCCGGATTAAAAGACAGATTACTGTATGAGGTTAAGTGTCAGCTGAAGTTTATACAGTAACCTCTATTTAATCCGATCCAACCACTACAATCCAAAAAGTAGTTGACAAACTATACATCAGTATGACTTGGAAACTACTTGGTGGATTGTTTGTAGAATATTTCGGTCGCACTTAAACCCAGATGGAAATGTGCCGTATTTGATCATTGACTTCGTATTAAAAGGGCCAGCATTTATGACCTATGCAAATCGTGTAGTGTTCAAAAACATTCGATGAAGCAAAAAAAGAAAATGCAAAAGAGTGTTAGATCCAAACATCGATATAACATACATATGCGATACTCTTTACCTCAACATAACTACCGAGGGTAACCGCGGGATGTTCACCAGTTTATAATGTCAGTGGGATTCATTTCAGTTATTTGTTAGATGTTATGCTTAAGCTAAATTTTCTGCATATTATGCTTGTCATTAAGCGAGATATCTAGCCTATCTAGACCTTTATATCTAGCGAGAAAATAGCCGAAAACAAGGATTCAAATAAAAGATGCTGGTTTTACTATTCCTGAACTACTGTAAGTTTCCAGCTCATTCGTCGATTGCCACATGATAGTTTGGTACAGATTTCTTACCGTCTTGAAGATGAAGAATTTACAGTTAGAAATGCTACTGAACAATTATTGACAGAGTCTGGGAGAATAGAATTAAACAATAAAGATCAAGATAAAGAAATCGTAATTATAGGACATGCCTATACTTCGTAAAGTAAAAATGTCGCATGACATGCGAAAATAATGGATTAAGAGATTGGAGCATAGTAGACTCGGACACAAGCATTGTAAAATGTGGGCAGAAAAGTTCGTAGGCTGACACATAGAGGGCGCTACTAGTACTAAATCCATATGAATTTTAGTTAGCCCTAACCTTCAAAAGAGACGTGTATAAATTTGACAGTTGTTGCACTATTAGAATGCGAGTTATAGCATTTTTAGTGTTCATCACGTGCAGTCCACTCGGCTGGCTGTCTATTGACTCCGGTGTGAAATGATGGAGCCATGTTTCATCCATTGTCCCATATCGACGCAAAAATTCGGGTTTATTACGATTGAACAGCTCCAAACACTGCTTAGAATCATCCATTCGTATGTTGTTTTGGATCGATTGTGAGCTCGCGTGGCACCCACTTTGAACAGAGCTTTCACTTATCCAAATATTCATTCACGATATGTCCAACACGTTCCTTTGATATCTTTAGGGTCTCAGCTACCTCAATCCACTGTTTTCGTCGGTAACAGCCTCTTTGGGCCATTGCCATTTGGGAATCGGGCTCTCAGCCACTAGCTCCTTCTTTGTAAAATGTAAGATCATTCAAAAGTTGATCAAGTTGAAAGAATTACAGTTGAGGAAATTCCTGAAAACTGATAAATATATTAGTGGTTGATAAAAAGAAGTCTTCCTACATGCCAGCTGTGCATGAGTCGAGCCATTTTTGGATACACATATAAAACTAAACGTATTTCAGAAGGTTAATTTTTAAATCATTAGAAATACTCACACTTTTTTGCATTTTAAAACAGATGGGTTGTTGCATTCAACTCTTGTGTTTCAAAAATCTAATGGCTTGAGTAAATAAATGCCATTCTGTTGTTAGCTGTATTGTGAGACATGTGAAATGGTGAATGCATAGTGAATTCAGCGTACAGCAAGAAAGCATATTACGTTTAAAATCAACATTTCTTTTGCGGCATCTTCAGTGTTAATAGGCAGAAGTCGCATCTAGTTGCGAAATTCAAATTTAAATAAATTAATAGTTTAAAAAAAACTAAAAAATACGCTTTTAGAGTTAATCAATCTAAAAAGTAAGAAATAATTGTTAACATAAGAATAAAATGACTGACGAGAAAATGAATGTCACTGTTCTAAAAAGCGTGGGGTACTTTGTATGACATTTTAAAACTAACTCTGCATTTCGGAATGAAACTAGTGAAAAATTATAACAATTGATATCGAGCACCCCACGCTTTTAGAACAGTGACATTCACTTTCTCGTCAGTCATTTTATTCTTATGTTAACAATTATTTTTACTTTTTAGATTGATTAACTCTAAAAGCGTATTTTTTATTTTTTTAAACTATTAATTTATTTTTTACTTTTTAGTCTGATTAACTCTAAAAAGCGTGTTTCCGCTAAGTTTACATACTTTTAGCCACCGAAATTTTCGGCCAATAGGAAAGAGCGCAATTCGATCGCTGATATTACTGAATTTCTACCCGGGGTGAAAGACAGCTGGGCAACGGGCGTACCGGTTACGGAGTTCCTTGGTGGTTTTAAGAATCACAAAACCTCCACATCTTAAATTAATTAAAACATTAGCATAAATTGTAGTTTCTTAAATTAATGAATAGAAATAATCAAAAATAAATAAATGAATTTAAAATTTAGGAAAAACATCTGCTTGAGAACAATTAAAGCAGGAGATCGAAAAAGCTAAAGCTATCGGTACAATTAAGAGTCCGTTGACGATGCCTAAAAATAAAAAAGGTTAAAGTTAAAATGAGAATTTTAAGATAAAAGTAAAATAAAAAAAAAGGAATTAAGATTAAACAAAATAATTATACAAAATAGGTAGGTTTTGATCAGTTGACTGATTCGCCAGTAGATGGCGCCATCAGTCCCAAAATCGAGCCCAAAGAGTCAGTTACATACATACATACAGGTGAAGCTAATAAAAGCGTATTAAAAGAGGACTAAACAACCCTTTCCCTTAAATTTGTTTTTACTTATATCCTTTTAAGTTAGACTAGTATACATGTTTATGTGTAATATCCATTAATACGAAAATTTATTTATTTTATTAAAAAAAAAAATTATACTTGTTTTACGATTTGTTAAAATATCAATGTTTAATTCGATGTTTGTATGCATGGGAAAATTCCTCTAATAAACTCGACATATGTCTGATCCGGATAATTTTCTCCTTTATTGGCGCAGCAACCACATGGTGAGCCAAGGCTGCTGCCTGCTTACTGATGGATTTCGAGACGGGATATGTTTTCTTTTTAAAAGGTAGAGTTGTCAGTTCTACGCCCGACACTCATATTAGACCAGGACCTACTGTTTAAAGTGGATTCGAACCACTACAAACATCCATTTCACTTTCGGGACTCGAGCCCGAAATCTATGTCACCAAGCATCAGCGCTAGTCAAATGAAAGGCGTTTAATTAAATTTAAAAAAATTACATAATGACAGAATGTATGTATGAAAAAAAAAAACCCATTAGGATTCGAACCTGAAGCCTGTGGTATTAAAGGCCAGAGCGCTGGCCAATTGGCCATCAGGCCTCTGTTGATATGCAAATTGAAGTTATTTAGGGTAGTAATATGCATGTTACACTATATTCATATTTTACTACTACAACCTAGAATACTAAGAATACTAAACTGCTCAGGGTATACATGGGGGATACACATCCTCCTTCACTATCTTAATTAACGGACTTTCTAGCTTACAAATGTATCATATCCTTTTTTTCTTCTTCATTGGCGCAACAACAACAACCCCTTGGTGGGCCCTCTGCCTGCTCGCAGATTTCGAGACAGGAGATATTTTTGCTGGGTAGGGTCGTCAATCCTTCGCTCTTCAGTCGTATTAGACCAGGACCTACAGTTTAAAAGTGAATTCCGAACCACTACAAGCATCCATGGCACCACCAGGACTCGAATTGGAAACTGTGGCACAGAGCACCACCGCAGCTATTACTATTCTTTAAATAACTTCGTTACAAATCTGAGGGTTCCCTGTCACTACAGCCCATGGTGGGCCAAGTACGTCTGCCAAATAGTAGATTCTGAAACATGAGATGTTTTCTTTTATGGGATAGTGTTGTCAGCCCTACGTCGAACTCTCTACAATCATATTAGACCGGAACCTACGGTTTAAAGTGAATTCTAACCACTACAAACATCCATGGCACCGCTGAGATTCGAACCGGAAATTGTTGCACAGAGAACCACAGCAGCTATTACTATTCTTTAAATAACTTCGTTACGAATCTGAGGGTTCCCTGTCACTACAGCCCATGGTGGGTCAAGTACGTCTGCCTACTGGCATATTTCGAGACAGATGTTTTTTCTTTTTACGTTACGGAGTAGGGCTATCAGCCCCACGCCCAATGCTCAACAGTTCAAAGTGGTTTCGAATCACTACAATCATTCATGGTACCGCCAGGAATCGAGCCCGAAACCCGTGGCACCGCGTGTCAGGCACCAGTCAATCGGCCACCAGGCACTGGTCCGGCTAATCAGAAGTCTATTTTACTTTGATTATTTTCATATTTAAACATTACCTCTCTAATAAAACTTCTGATGAAGCCATTTGTCAAAATTGAATAGATTCAATCCTAGACACAAATCACCTTAAAAATGGCTTTATTCAATTTCTTTATAATAATAAATTCCTTAGATCTGTGAGAACATGAGTAGTTGTTGTTTTTATATATAAAATAAAATAAAGTAACGATATGTTTATGTATGGTATTCATGTTAATGTGAGGGGTAAAACTTTCTTTCATATTGCCCGCTAATTTATACGATTCTTCGGCAAAATCTGTGCAGAAATCACATAAAAGTGCATTTACTTTCCATCGATTTCGTAATAGCCGAATTGGACATTTTAAGAGAAATATACGAGTACTTGTTATCATTTAAACAATAGTTAGAGTTCTGTTTATTCAGTAAATACTCATTTTATTCGATTTTAAATATGGTTCCGAAGGAATTTTCTATTGTTTCGAGAATTCCAGATACATGTAGAATCTAATTTTAAAAGCAGCAAGAGGTTTACAAATAATTTTCTTGCTATTTGATTTGTTTCATTTTAAATGAAAACTGCAGTTGAAGGATAATTTGATGGACAATTTTATACAGTTTGTTAAGATATTTGTAGTAAATATGAATGACAAAGATGCCTTCATATTTTACTAAAGATGTTTTAGATTTTTTTTTCCATTACTTCTATACATAAAATTGATGTTTTTATTGTTGTATCGAAAGAAAGAATGTTTATTCGTTCACGAGTTTAATTTAACATGGAACATGGATTGTATTGTTTTTGTTTCGATGTTGAAATCTTTATTAATATCATTATTTGGTTTTGATGGATAAAACAATTTAAGAGAATGCACTAGGAGTTTTTGTAGTTGTCTCATAAAAGCATGTACTAAAAAATTGGATCTTAAATAACTAGTTATTTATGAAAATTTTTGGGAACATCACAAATAAACTGCTCTAGGAGGTTTGCTGCCTGATGGCCAACTAGCTAGCGCTCTGGCCTTTCGTATCATAGGCTTCAAGTTCGAATTCTGGCGGTAACATGGATTATTAGTTTGTTGAGCCACTTTAAACTGTAGGTCTCAGTCTAATTAGCCTAAAGTGTGCACAAAATGACCGTAGAGCGACAAACCAAACCTAGGAGAGTTTGTCAACCTTATACAAGATTAACGTTGATAAATGCCTAATTCAACAAAGAAAAAAATAATTTTCAATATTTGTATACTGCGTAGAATAAATTAAAATTAATTTGTTATTAAAATTAGTAAAAAAGATTCAAAAAGAATGCCAAAAAGTTTTTATGCATTTGACAGGGAACTATTACTATATTATAAATTTAAATATTTCATTTACGGCTAACAGAATAATCAATTTTCCAAAACACATTCAGAAGATGCAACCAACTGTTAAGGAATATACTTATTAAAAAAAAAAAAAAAAAAATAATAATAAATGGTGATAGGTGGATTTTTTTGCCTTTAAAAAAATACCTTAGTAATTTTGTAACTAGCGTAAAAATAATTTTTTTTTTATTTTAATAGAGAGTCCAGTTTCTGCGTACATGTATCACAAATTTCTCTCATTAAACCTGCTTGTTTGCTGTATATGGTTTAATAAACATAATGCAGTGGTTTAATAGTTTAAGAAATCATATATGCCAAATAGGATGATTTTAATAGAGAGTCGAGTTTGTGCATACATGTATTGCATCCTTGTATACATGGACTAGACAAGTAGAAAATTGATTTATTAATATTAAAGTAATTTTTAATTAATTTACATGTTTTCCCAATTGATTTACTATCATTTCTTGTATTTATATTTCATCATGAAGGGATAATTATTTTACTTATGAAGACAAATGTTGTTGTTTGAGGAGAAGTTTGATGTAAGAATGCCGTGAACTTTTTCCCTCCAAAATTCAGGCTTTAGGTCAACATCAATGTTGGAATCTTTATCCTTTTCGCCACAAGAACGGCAGAGATGTAGCAAAATACAGCGTTTCTCAAAGTGTGCTTCGTGGGGAGACTTTTTACACTGCACCCGCATTTTGTCATTACAATTTTGAATGAATACTTTCACGGATTGAGTGTGAAATTTGTACCGTTCTACTTGATTCTACCGCGACCTGATGGCCATTTGGCTAGCCCTCTAGCCTTTTCTGCTTCATTTTCAAATCCTGGAGGTGGCATGGCTGTTTGTTAGTGCTTTTGAATCCACGTTAAACTGTACTACTACAACACACCACATCACTGTACCTAGAGCTGAGTTGCCTCTATACAGTTTTTTGAATAATGTGGGTGAGAAGAAGTGTGATTTAGCTCTGTGACTCTCTACGGTCATATAAGACCGGGACCTACGGCTTAAAGTGGATTCCAAACTGCTACAAACATCCATAGCACTGCCTGGATTCGAATCCGAAACCTATGGTACCGAGCGCCTGAGCGCTAGCCACTCGGCCATCAAGCCCCTTCGTTAAATAGTAGGTTCCAGTCTAATTATCCCAAAGTGTGCACAAAATGACCGTAGAGCAACAAACTAAACCTTGATCCAACAGATTTAACACATAGACATGGAGGAAGATAAATGCTTAATTAAACAAAGAAAAATAATTTTTAATACTTGTATACGGCGTAACTGCTTTAATTTTTGTATAAATTAAAATTAATACAACGATTCAAAGAATGTCAAAATATTTTTATGCATTTAACAGGAAATTATTACTATATTAGAAATTTAAATATTTCATTTAGGGCTAACAGAACCATCAATTTTCGAATGCACATTCAGAAGATGCAACCAACTGTTACAGAATATATTTATTCAAAAACTAAAAAAAAAAAAAAAAAAAAAAGAAGAAAAAATGGTAAAAGGTGGATTTTTTTGCCTTTAAAATACCTTAGTAATTTTCTCCTTGAAATACGGTTGTTCACACAGGTACTCATGTGAAATGTTCTTTACTTCCGTCAGAATTTTGTTTTTCATTATTTCTTTTGCTCATAAACTAACCTTCTTCAAAATTTTATATACATAAAAAAATAATCTGGAAAATAGCAACTCAAAAGTTTTGTACCGAAGATGCTGAAAGACAAGAATTTATTGATTTACAAGTGAAATGCCCTTCGGTGCTATTCAGTTTCAAACATCGGAATGATTTATAGATGGTAGACAGACTAAAGTGACTGCTGACATTCATCAGAACAGCTCTGTATCCTGTATTTTTAACTAATCCAAGGACGTATACTCTCAAATAGTTTGCATTCATTATTTTTTGTTTCTCTGTATACATAAATAGTTAAAAAAAGACTACGTTATCCATATTCTATCAGCAAAAATTAAGATTTTCATGTATTTTCGGTGTATTTCATAAATCTTTCGTTCTTTTGGAATTTTTCTTATAGATAAGGGCTAGAGCCGACCTGGTGTATAGGACGTTTGGCTTTCCTAAATAAGGAAACTTGTTTCAAAACCCTGTTAGTGATATCAAACCGAAAATTTCCGTATTTATATCGAGTATGATATATATATATATTTATATCGAGTATGATATTTATATTTATATCGAATACGGGTCTGATGACCGGGTGACTAGGCATCTGGAACTCGGTGACACAGATTCCGCGTTCGAGTCCCGGTAGTGCCAATAGATGTTTGTAGTAGTTCGGAATCCTCTTTAAACAGTAGAACCCTCATTACCCCTAGTTTTGCTGTAGTGCGTTTGGCGTAGGGCTGACAACTCTACCCCTTAAAAAGAAAACATTTCCTGATTCGAAATCTGCCACTAGGCAGACGGCAACCCACCATGGGGCTGTTGCGCCACTGATGATGATGAATATTCGTAATATATGTTAGAGCAATAGAAAAGTTATTATTCCTTTTTGCTAAAATCTTTAATAAAAAACGTATATAATGAAGTTTTTCTGTAATAAAAAATAATTTGAAGACTTAATTCGAATTAATTTTCTTTCACTTGTCAAATCGGCGCAAAAATTTGTAAAAATAATGATTAAAATAACGATTATTCTAAGGATATGCTATCTTATACCATCTATTCCTAATGACCGAGTGGCTAACGCTCGGTATAACAGGTGCCGGGCGGATGTTGTAGTGGTTTCGGAATCCACTTTAAACCTCATCCGCATGTATCTGTCTCATATGGTCGTAGAGCATTGTGGGAGTAGTGTTACTCGCCTCCGTAGAATATCTTCAAGCTACACGTACTACTCCCTGGGTAGTGCTAAATGAGTAACAGCGGTGTAGCCCTTGCTTGTGGCATAAAGATAATTGTCTCTGTATTGTCAACTGCATTAGAAAAAAAGGTCTTCTATATGTCGTTAGAAAAAAAACCATCTGCAGTGATATGGTCTACATCGTTTATTTTAATTTAAAAGGAATTTAAAAAAATAATGTATGTTATTTTACCATTTTTCTCAACTTTTTGTTTTGTGGAGTTAATCGATGAGACATTCAAATAACTTATAAATATTTTTGTAATTACTTTTAGTGTCTTCAAAACCTTTAAAAAGTAGTTTATTTCATCTATAATTACTTTTAAGTTTTTTTTTTTGTGTGTGTGTGTGTGTGTGTGAATATCAAGAACATTCTGGTGAAAGCAGATTTTATTGAATTAAATGTTCAGAAGCTAAATTTAGTGTGAGATTTAAGAAATCATTAATTTTAAAAACATTTGATTAGAAGGGACCTGATGACCAAGTGACTTTGCGGTCTGGTTCGAGTCCCGGCGGAATTCTCTTTAAACTGTTGGTCCCGGTCTAATACGACTGTTGGGCGTAGGATTAATAACCCACCTCGTAAAAAAGAAAACATCTCCTGCCTCGAAATCGCCAGTAGACAGACGGCCTTGCCCCCATGAGGCTGTTTGCGCCAATGAAGTAGATTATCCGGACTAGGAAAATGTCGAGTTATAAGAAAGATATATTAGTGGAATTTTTCATGTCAACAAACATTGAATTGAACATTGACATTTGAATAACACGTTAACACAAGTATGGAATAAAATAAATAAATTTTATTAAATAATAATTTTATAAAATTATTAAATAATTTAAGATTAAAACCATTTAAAATAAATTTTGGAAAGCAGGAGTTTAATACTATAGACATGTAAGATTATGTAAATAAACAATGAATGCTCAGGCTTAATAACAGGAAAATAACTAAGAGCAGTTAAGCCGTAAAGTCCTGGTCTAATATGACTGGTGGGCGTAGGGCTGATAACCTACCCCTAAAAATCAGCTTCACAGAACCAAGTCAGGTTTCTACTTACGGGTGCTCCATCACAGCAGAAGCTGTACCCTGTCCCCCCCCTTTTCCTGCTTCTTTGAGACCACATGGGTTCTTGGACTTGATCTAGATCAGGGGTGGCCAACACGAGGCCCGCAGGCCATATGCAGCCCCCTTGCAGATATTTTTCTGGCCCGTGAGCTTTATGACACTTTTATAAAATATATGACAAAAGTAGTGAAAACCAATGTATTAAAGAAATACATTATGTGTGCATATATATATATATATATATTAAAAAATTAACCGTCGAAATTATGAGAAAAATTAAATTTGATTTTAAAATAATATTCTTGCGAATATAGGACAGGCAGTGCCTGTTTTATTTATGAGTTTACAGTTATGAGTTCGCAGAATAATTAAATTATATTCTGCGAACTCATGACACACACATCTTGGAACGTCTAATATAACAGGATAAATCGGCATCGATTTGCAAAAGGTGAGTGAAAGAATTGAAATATATTTCGCACTAGTAAAATAAATATTTTTTAATGATTTAATTTTTTATTTCGTTTATATTTATATATATTTCTATATTTGCTTTTAGTGTAATATATTTTTTACAATGTACGTTTAATATCATCATTATTATATTATCTACGTTTACATGTGCGAATAATAGTAAACACAAAAAAAAAAAACTCATTATGTTTCAATTTTCACTCCAAAAATGTCTGTAGAGGGTCTAAATCTAATACGGGGGTATATAATTTTATATGTGGTCCGCGGAGTTAGGATGCATTTCCAAAGTGGCCATCAAGATCATTTGGGTTGACCACCCCCTGGTCTAGATGCTGCTGTCTACCAAGTGGGATAAGAAACAACAACAGACATTTGATTAGATTTTAATGATTTCTGTTTCAAAATACACCGATGCTTTACGAATCTTTATGTAAAATTTGACCATGGTATTTTAAACTCTTAAAGATTTCTTGAAAATTTTTCCTGTCTTTTCCATTTCCCAATTACTTGGCTCTCAAACTGCTAGAGTTGGGGTGGCCAAGCCAATTGATCTTGCGGGAAACTTTGGAAATGCATCATAACTCCACGAGGCTGCATATAAAATTATATATCCCCATATTAGACTTAGAGCCACTATAGATATTATTGTGGAGTAAAAAAATTTAAACATAATAAGTTATTATTACTGTGTTTACTATTATTCTTACATGTAAGCATAGATAATATAATAATAATGATACTAAACGCATGTTGTAAAGAAACATATAACACTAAGAATGAAATATAAAAACTATATAAATATAAATGAAATCATTAAAAAAAAAAAATATTTATTTTACTAGTGCGACATTTGTTTCTCCACTCTTTCACTTAGCTTTTGCATATCGATTTCACTTTGGGTATTTGCACATCTTAATTGTTGTTGCGTCCATTATGTTTGAGCGTGTTTTGTGTTTGGTCAATTCTGATGTTTCAAAAATGTGTTTTAATTCAATATTGCATTGGTAAGACAACCAATTCCATACAATAATACATTGGTTTTCACTACTTTGGTCATTAGGAAATAAATATATTTTGTCAAAGTGTGATAAATCTCACGGGCCGGAAAAATGTCCGGGCTGTATGCCACCCCTGTGCTATAGTATCTTCTCTTTTACAAAAATAGATTTCAGTCAAATAGTTTCATAAAAAAAAAATCACAGGTATAGAGGTTTCATTACACTGCTATAGAATCATCAATAGTCATTAAGTGGGGCATTAATCTTACACAATTAACTTTATGTTAGCAGAATTTAGTTGGATGAATGATCAGTAATTTAGTGTGACAATCAGTTTACGGTTGAGAAATCTTATTAAAGTCAGGTTTCTCAACCGTAAACTGATTGCTAAAATAAAACATTAACCACAACTAACGAATCTTTTGTTGTTATGTTGTAATTCTGTCTAATTGTAAAATAATGCGGAGATCCTTGGCCGCATATCGGCCTCTAACTCCTTCGTTATTAGATGTTGAAGCATACCGGTGGTCTCATGCCCTTTGAGTTAATATGAAAAATAGATAATTAAATGCTTTTTTTTTAAAAAGAATTATTTATTTAACAAAATTATAAAATGAAAAATAACAAACATTTCAAAAGTGTAGATGTTGATGAAATCAGTTGCATGTAATCAAAAATAAAACAGAATGAGCAAAGGTGAAATTAGGGAAAAAAATAGCTTAGGAGAAAAGCGAACTTTTTTTCATCTAGACCAGGGGTCTCAAACTACGGCCGCAGGGCAAATCCGGCCCGCCAGTGTTATCAATCCGGCCCGCGACAGAGAATTGCTTATTTTTGCTGTAATAAGTTGGATAAAAAAAAAAAAAGCAGAATGATAATAACCGGTTTTATTTATTTGTTAGGTAAAAAAGCAATAACAAGCATAAGCGCAGAAAATTTAACTTAAGCATAACAACTAACAAATAATTGAAATGCATCCCACTAACATTATAGACTAGCGAACATCCCGCGGTAGTTATGTTTGGGTAAAGAGTATGGCATATGTATGTGTATCGATGTTTGGAATGTATATATCCTGAATCAACATAAACCTGCTCGCTCAGAGAGCATACTCGGCGACTGGTCTAGAAATTATAGATAATGGCAGAAAAATTAAAACTGTTTTGGCCCTTGGTACTTACTGGAGTAAACAGTATGGCCCTAAGGCTGGAAAGTTTGGAGACCCCTGATCTAGACAGTTGTTGGTAATAAATCACGCACAGCAGAAGAAAATCGTCAGGATAAGGAATTAATTTAAAATATTTAGAACAGTACGAGGTCTTTCGCTATCTTTGCGGGAAGAAATATCGTAATCGTAATTTTGTAGGATATTTAAAACAGGGTCTTTGATGTTTTGCATATAATTATAGAATTTAGTAGAAATTTTGTGAACAAATTGTTTTAAACTTGGAATCGAGAGGAGAGAGAGCGTCTAATATTGTCCTTACGAAAGTATCGGGGTGAATTCGTTAACATTCTAAGAGTTTTGTTCTCAAACCTATTTAAAACAGGCTTATTGATGTTCTGCCTATCATTATAGAATTTAGTAGAAATTTTGTGAACAAATTGTCTTAAACTTGGAATTGAGAGAGTGCGTTTAATATTATCATTACAAAAGTACCAGAGTGAATTCATTAACATTCTAAGAGTTTTGTTCCCAAGCCTTTGAATAATTTCAAAATTAGTATGTGCAACAGAACCCCAAACTAGGCTAGCATAAGATAATACTGGATGAAGATATGAGAGATATATTAGTATTTTGAGATTAAGAGGTAAAGCAGAGTTTCTATTGATCAAAGGATAGAGAATTCTAAATTTAGTATTGAATTTGTTTCTAAGATTGTACATATACGATTTGCAGCTGAGTTTACTATACGGAGAATAATTCCTAAGTACTTATCTTTAGACCAGATGATATAATTATTATAGATTTTAATATTAGGAGGGTTATAGGATTTTTTGCAAGTGAAAAGAACTTCTTTCTGTCTTGTATACATTTAATTTTATCTTCCTTTGTAATCCTTCTATTGTAATCCTTTGATAAATGTACAATATGGAGAAGTTTATGAAGAAACCCTCAAATTTGATTTAATATAGCTGCAATCATCCCATCTACATTACAAACTATGTGACCTACCATGGTAATCACACTGACACTTATTGTATCGTAATTAAAATGATCGTAGAGCGACAAACCAAACCAAGCTATAGACTCATCAATAGTCATTAAGTGAGACATTAATCCTGAACAATTTAACTTTATGTTAGCAGAATTTAGTTGAATAATTGATGAGTTTGGTACGAATATAAGTTTATGGTTAAAAAGTTTTATTGAATAAAACAGTAAGTAAAACATTAATCACAACTAATAAATCTTTTGATGTTGTAATCCTTGATAACTTTACAATATGGAGAAGTTTATGAAGAAACCTCAAATTTGATTTAATATCGCTGCAATCATCCCATCTCCAAGCTGTGTGACCTAACATGATAATCATACTGACACTTATTATTGTTTTCTAAATTTATGAATATATTTTGAACTTTTCTATGAATTATTTGAATTTTTTTTTGCTTTATTCAATATGTTTATGAATTAGTATTAGAAATCTTCAAATGCACCATTGTGGCTTATTCAATTTTAATGTTCTTGTGTCGTTCAGGTAAAGAATGAGTGTGTTCTCTCCGTTTCGGGATACAATACAAGAATATTCCACAAAAGCATAAATTTCCAGTCGGAAATCCATATGCAGATAACCTTAGAATTTAATAATGAGCTGTCTTGTGTGATATCTTCACCCTTTTATAGCACCTTGAGTTTCAACACTTGCTTACGTCAGGCAATAACTTGATGTCAAATCCAGTAAAATTTTCTATTCTATGATATTTATCGTTCAAACTAATGCCATTCAAGCGTGTTTGCATGGCATTAGTTTGATACGAAACCAATGATACGAGTTTGAGAATCAATGATACGAAACCGATCGCGTGGTAATGAAAGGTTTTTTTAACTGCAACATCATTATTATATCTCAAGTTTTGCACATTACATCATGTTCACACATGATAAAAAAGTGTGTGAAGTATTTATTAAAAGACTTGTATTATTTCCAAGTGATAATTGTGTTATTACACTCTTATTGTAGATTAATAGGGAGATCCTTGGACGCGCAGCGCCTCTAGCTCCTTCATTGTTAAATGTTGAAACATAGCGGTGGTCTCATGTCCTTTGAGTTAATAAATAAAAGATAATTAAATGCCTTTTTTAAAAAAGAATTATTTATTTAATAAAATTATAAAATGAAAAATAACAAGTATAGATGTGGATGAAATCACTTTGCATGTAATCAAGAAATAAAACAGAATGAGCAAAGGTGAAATTAGGAGAAAAAAAAAATAGCTTAGGAGAAAAGCGAACTTTTTTTTCATCCAAATAGTTGTGGGTAAATCAGTCAGAGCAGAAGAAAATCGTCAGGACAAAGAATTAATTTAAAATATTTAGAACAGTGCTAAGTTCTTTTCTATAAGTTTTTAGAAAAGAACTTAGGTCTTTCTATAAATGTTTTTTAGAGTGAAAAGAACTGCTTCAGTCTTGTCTACATATAATTTTATCTCCCAGTTAATGAGCCATTTTTCTAAATCAATGATGTAATTTTGCAAATTTTTCTGGATAGTGCAAGTTTTTCGACCTTACGTTAAGATTGCCGACAGACTAATTTTGATATTGTTCTTTTTCGGAATATCGTTGATAAAGATATTATAGAGGAAAGGAGCTAGAATATGTGTTATTACACTTTTTAATGCATTTGAGGTATGTTTTGATTCATACGCTCTGATATATCATTATCATGTTTAGAAACAAACTAACTTTAATCATTATTTACTTTTAATTAAATTCATCTTAATCGTAAGTATGGTATTAATGAGATGTAAAAAATAAAAAAAAAAATATGCAGCCAATTTAGCATTTAATGTATATCATGCAAGAAACGTAATTATCTCATAGTGTGAAAAAAAGGGGCTGATAAATTTTTCTGAGATAATATTTGCATGTAATGAGATAAAGTCAGATTTGCTATCGAAATGCAACCTGTGCATTTAGTTTGTACGAGGATCTGGAGATTATTAAAACTTGTTAAGTGCTACATTGATAATCAGGCTTCTTGGTAATATGACATGCAAACGTGGAGCAGATAATACTTCAATATTACTACTGGATTCTGGATGTGAATTTCATTATCAATTTATTATGAATAGATTCTTTTGAATTATTCTCTTACGATCCTTCTATATCACTTTTTCTATCCAAACGTCCTTAATTCTCTTTAGAATTCTACAGTATTACTTCTTTTATAGGACGTGAATTTCATTATCCATTTATTATGAATAGATACGTTTTAAATTATTGTATTCCGATCATTCTGCCTTTTTTCTATCTAAACGTTCTTAATTCTCTTTATAATCTATCTATTACTTCTTTTTATAGTACGTGAATTTCATTATCGATTTATTATGAATAGATTCATTTTGAATTCTTCTTTTCCAGTCATTCGATCGCCATTTTTCTTTCCAAACACGTTTAATTCTCTTTAAAAGTCTATCTATTACTTCTTTATAAGAATTGAAATTAATCGTCCATCTATCATGAATAAATTCCACATGAATTTATTGATCATTTGATTGTTCTTCTCTTTGATCTATCTGTACTTTTTCTAGCCGTGAATTTCATTATCTATTAATTTTTGTTTCGATCGTTTTTTATTCAATGACTAAATTATATTTTAATATTAATTAACTTTAAACATTGCAATTAATTTTCTGGAACCTAAGGTTTATGAAATTGTTTTTCATTTTATTTAGCCGAAAAAAAAAAAAAACCTTTTTATTCATGACTAAGAAAATATAGACTAAATCTATAACATTGCAAGTAATTTTCTCATTAAGAAGTAAAATAGGATTTAAAAAAAAAAAGTATTTAGGATAGGGATATGAAAGTAGGATAGGGATCTGAAATGGAGTGTTTCTCATTAAAAGTAAAATAGGGATATGAATATGAAAGTAGGATAGGGATATGAAAGTAGGGATATGGAGGTGAATATGAAAGTAGGATAGGGGTATGGATATGATAGGAATATGGATATGAAAGTAGGATAGGAATATGGATATGAAAGTAGGATAGGGATATGTATATGAGAATATTTCTTTTATTTAGTAGTAGGGAGAGGAATTTAGAATGTTTTAAAACCACTCGTTCTAGAGATTAGGTAAAAAATCGACAAAGCTAATAGGCATGTTCGTTTCCTTGCCTCTAAAGTAGGCTCATATAAATGGTAAAATAACATTGTTTTTTCATTTACATTGATAGGCTTTATGCTGTACTTATTTATAATACGAGCAACCCAACGGCAAGTATTAAAGCGAGGCAATGCCTTCTGAGTGGACTTCTACAGATAACCGTCCCGGATGGAAATAAGCCCAGAAAATCTTATCAGACAGCCTGTCGATATGAGACACTTATACTCGTTTAAAAACGATGGCTACAGGGAAAAAGGTTACAAATACGATAGGGACCCCATTATTAGGCTTAATTGAAGTGATAGACGTGCTTTTTTCATGCACATTGGGAGGGGGGCTTTATGTTGCATTTATGTATAATACGAACAGCCCAACAACAAGTATTAAAGCGTGGGCATTGCCTCATGAGTGAACTTCTTCGGGTAACTGTCCCACACGGAAATAAGCTAAGAAAAATCTTATCAGACATCCTGTCGATATGAGACACTTATACTCATTTGAAAAGGTCAATGAAAAGTAAGGAAGGGAGAGTATAACTTTCCTTGAGGACTTTTAGGGGTATTTTGCCTTGCTCCCAATTTTCCCGATTCTACATCTCTGCTTATATGCACTATGAACAGATCATTGGCAAGCAATGAAGAGAAAGAGTATTGCTTTTCTGGATGATTTCCAGGGGTAGAAATATTTGTTGTTGTTGTTGTGGTCTTGTCCTCATGGAAGGAGGGAAGAGGGTGTAGCTTCTGTTCTGATGGAGCACCCGTAGGTAGAAGTCTGACTTCGGCTCCGTGTCGCTCTCACAGTCATAGGAGACTGGGACCTACAGTTCTCACGAGGTTCTCATCTTCTGTGTCACGAGGGCTTAACAGAAGGGGACCTACAGTTTAAAGTATATTCCGAACCCCTACAAACATCCATGGCACAAGCCGGGACTCGAACCCGAAACCTGCGGCACCGAACGCCAGAGCGCTAGACACTCGGCCATTCAGGGCCCGGTAAGAAATATTTCCCCATACGAAATGCCTGCATTTGCATTTCGCATGGGAAAACCAGAAAAATATCTCACCACGCATTCGATGCCAGACGCTTACTTTTGCTGTCATATTCCCACTGAATCTCCTTGTTTCTGAAATTAGAGGCTGCAACGGTTTGGTTTGGTATGCCACTCTACGATAATTTTGTGCACACTTTAGGTTAATTAGATCTGGACCTACAGCTTAACGTGGATTCCGAACCACTCACATGCATATCACCGCCAGGATTCGAACCTAAAGCCTGTGGTACCAAAGGTCAAATCATTTGCCAATTGGCTATCAGAACGCGAGGCTGCAACGGAGGAGTCTCGAACATGAACCTCCTGCATTCTAACTGAATACATTAGTTCAGGGATGGGCCAACTCCGGCCCACCGAAAGATTCTATCCGGCCTGTGGATAGAATTTTAATTTGCCGGTCCGAGGCAAATTAAAAGAAATAAATATTTATATATTATATATCCATCTCCTTTTCTACTTCGATTAACTTTTTTTTTCTTCCTTTTTTTTTCAAAGACTGATGATCTTTTTACTTTCTCTATTTTTGTTCTACAAAACATAAATCGACGGAAATAGCAAGAACAGACAGCTTTCATTCGGTAAAGTGTTAAAAGCGGAAGATCTTTGTTAGTTATAGCTGTAGATTGGCGTCAACAATAGTTATCTCTTTCTCGGGGAACAGACATATCGGAATCCATATAGTTGAATTAAACATCACATGTGGCAGACTGTGCATTTTAAGCTCCAACCATCGGCTTTTTTTTCTTTTGGCGCGATTTCTAATATTATTTATTGCGTATGGAAAGATTGCGGACATATAGCATCATTGTGAATAGTGGTGAAATTATTAAAAGTATAGCGTAACTAGTGTTTATTTGGGTTATTCGTAAAATATTTCAACCCCAAAATGGCTACTAAAAACGTAAAGTTGATAAAGTTGTCGTGCTTTTAATGATGAATTCACCTAGAAATAATATTACAGTTTTTATTTCAGAAGTAGACTGACAGATGAGCATTTAGCCTCGTTCCTTAGAATCAGTACACCTCACTTCGAACCTCATATAAGGAACTTTTAAAAATGAAATCGCAATTTCATTCTTCTCATTAACATATGTAAATGGTAATACTTGTATATTGTTTTTAAAGTTTTAGAAATATTTATCTTGGCCCGCCAAACTTTTTTTTTCGATTTTTGGTCCGCGACAGAAAGAGTTTGCCCGTCCCTGCATTAATTATAAGCCGGTTTTTTTCATAACTTCTTGTGGAGAACAGCGTTTTCAGTAGAGTAACATGGTATATTTTTTTATGGATTTCACAGACAGTCAAAGGTGATAACATATGTCATGTCACCGTCTGTATCTTTTCCATTTACAGCCATTTTTTTATTTTCAGCTGTCTCGTTCCCAGAAATGCCAACATATTCTGGTGTCCGTTGCTAAACGCATAATTTTGCCGAATAGTTAATATTTATAAAAAAAAAAAAAGAAGAATATTTTACGCATAAAAATTCAACACATAGGCGTAAATTTACAAACAATAGTTGTTACTAACACTTTATTATTTGAAGAAAGAATTATGAATAATTCTTGTTACATTTTTGTCGAGAGCTCGAAAATTACTGCTTCAAGGATTAATTCTTCTCAATTCTTTTTTTACTAAAATACTTCAGGAACAATGGTTCTTTCTAAATTCAGAATAAAAATTTTAAAGATTATGGTAAGGGTACTAAGTTTAGAAAATTATGTATTCGTTAGCTTGACAATAATTATGAAAAGTAATTCAGTTATATGAAACTTCCAAATGCTTCATGTTTTTAAAATAATAGGCTTATTTTCTTGTTTAAATCGACTTATAAAATGAAAGATAATATGAAAATTTCATATACGATTTACATTAATTTATTAAGACGTATTCTTACTAAGTGAAAATGTGTTCAATTATGACATAAAGCTTCCTTTTGTCTAAGGTCCTAAAAAGCTTTTATATTGGCTATATACACTGAAGTGACAAAAGTCATGGGATGCGTCTTAATATTGTGTCGGCCTCCTTTCGCCCGGCGAAGTGCAGCAACTCGACGTGGCATGGACTCAACAAGTCGTTGGAAGTCTTCTGCAGGAATATTGAGCCATGCTGTCTCGATAGACGTCCATAATTGTGAAAGCGTTGATGGTGCAGGATTTTGGGCACGGACAGACCTCTCGATGATGTCCCATAAATGCTCGATGGGATTCATGTCAGCGATCTAGGTGGCCAGATCATTCGTTGGAATTGTCCAGAATGTTCTTCAAACCAATCGCGAACAGTTTGGCCCGGTGACATGGCGCATTGTCATCCATAAAAATCCCATCGTTGTTTGGGTACATGAAGTCCATGAATGGCTGCAAGTGATCTTCAAGTAGCTGAACATAAGCATTTCCAGTCAATGTTCGGTCCAGTCGCACCAGAGGACCAAGTCCAAGCCATAAAAAACAGCCCACACCATTACGGAGCCACCACCAGCTTGAACAGTGCCTTGCTGACAGTTTAGGTCCATGGCTTCGAGGGGTCTGCGCCACACTCGAACCCTACCATCAGCTCTTACCAACTGAAATCGTGACTCATCGGACCAGGCCACGGTTTTCCATTCATCTAGGGACCAACCGATATGCTCACGTGCCCACGAGAGTCGCTGCAAGCGATGTCGTTCTGTCAGTAAAGGCGCTCGAGTCGGTCTTCTGCTGGAATAGCCCAAGAAATCCAATTTTCTCCGCACAGTTCTAACAGGCAAGTCCCTTGTACGTCCCACATTGATTTCTGTGGTTATTTGACACAGTGTTGCTTGTCTGTTAGAATTTACGCCTCTTTGCAGACGTCGCCGGTCTCGGTCGTTAAGTGCAGGCGGTCGACCACTGCGCTGTCCATGGTGAGATGTTATGCCTGAAATGTCATACTCTCGGCTTGACACCGTGGATCTGGGAATGTTGAATTCCTAACGATTTCCGAAATGGCATGACCCATGCGTCTAGCTCCAACTAACATTCCGCGTTCAAAGTCTGTTAATTCCCGTCGTGCGGTCATCATCACGTCAAAACCTCTTCACATGAATAACTTGAACAGAAATGAAAGCCCTGTGCATTTATACCTGTTCTACGCGATGCTACTGCCATCTGAAAATTTGCATATTGCTTTCCCATGACTTTTGTCACTTCAGTGTATTTAATAACCAATGTTTGTTCTCCATGCCAAGTAATTACTGTCAAATTGTAACACAGTTATTTTTCTTCGTTTTCTCATTGGTGTAACAGCCCCATGATGTGTCAAGAGCGTCTGCCTACTGGCTGATTTCGAGACAGGAGATGTTTCCTTTTTCACGGGTAAGGTTTTCAGCTCTAAGCCCAAGAATTTCAGCCATATTAGACCGTAACCTACAGTTTAAAGTGGATGCCAAACCACTACAAACATCCACGGCATCGCTGGAACTCGAACGCGAAATTTGGGGCACCGACCACCAGAGCGCTAGTCACTCGGCCATCAGGCATCAATATAATTATTTAGTAAATGAAAAAAATATTTTAGCTATATAAAGTGCTTCTTTGATTGCTTCTAAATTGTTGTTTTTATTTGTTTTATTTTATTGCTGTGCTTCCTTTTATTGAACAACTTTGAAGCAATGTTTTTTTTTTTTCCAAAATTCGCGACACAAATTATTCTGAAGGAATAATGACGTAATTAATTTCGGATAAATAACGCAGCTAACATACGACCGCAAAAAAAAAAACAACAACGCTATTGACAATGTAAAGTTCAAAATAAAGTTCTAGTCGAATAATTTTCGGCCACATCACCATTGGACGTTATGACTCAAGTTTTATGGAATGTTTAAGGCCCTGTAGAAGACTGGATGATCTCGCTGGCCAGATACAAATCTTCGAATTGATGATATTTGTTCAAATTTGCGACGGGCAAGTCCCCTTTTTGTTATGCTTCAAAGAAGCGGATGCAACATTCCAGGGTATCCTTTCAAAATTGCGATGGTACAATGTAGGGTTGGTTTGGTTTGTCGCTCTGCGGTCATTTTATGCACACGCTGGGTTAATTAGACCGGCACCTGCAGTTTACCGTGGATTCCTCATCCCTAATAAACGGTCAGAGCGTTAGCCAATAGGCCATCAGGCTACAGGGTACAATGTAGGCGCAATGCTACTAGCACTATAGGGTACCCTGTGTAACTTTGAATTTGCTACATCTTCGCCATTTTAGTGGCGAATGACTGAGGTCAATGTGTCCAGCATTCGAAAACAATAATAATAGCATATATTGTTTTAAATTTGAAAAGATCAATTTACGTAAAGTTAGCTAATTTGCATTTCGTTAAAAATATAAGATTGCAAAAAAAGTTTACGCTAGTTTTAAAACACATTTAAGAAATTTTAGAAGACAAAGAAGTTGTAGCATTTGACAGAGGAAAGATTTCATTAAAAAATATCAAAGATTTTAATCATTCATTCAGATTTTTTTTCAATATTTAATTTTTTCAAAATTCCAAGTTAAGTAAACTCGTTAAGAGACAGTACAGTGTGGAATACCACTACCACAGTTACGGATATTTTGTCCCTTAGATGTTTTTTCATTGTATATCAATGGATCTCGTGTTTGATGGATGTCGAAAGCCTATCGACAAGTAAAGAGCCTATCGACGAGTATCGGAGATTAACGACAAAGAGCCTATCGACGGTTAATGAAAAATCTCGAAATACTTATACCAGGCAGTTTAGACTTACTGTTGATGCGATACACGTTGTCATCAAAATTGCCATCGAGTTTGGAAAGCAGTAACTATAATGGATTTGAATCTGAGGTTTCGTGCACTCACTAGCTATGCAATTACCACCTGGCCACCAGTTAGGCTGCTTCACAGAATGTGAATGTTTCAGAACTAACTTACTGCAGAATGAAATTGGCAGATTTAGAAGACTTAAGACAAGAAATGGTAAGCAAGATGTCTCTTATACGTATAGCTATGTTGGATAGAACATAGTGAGAATATAATTTATTTTATAAGAATGTAATTTTGAATTTTTCCGTTATACTAAACATGCATAAGGGGTTGAAAAAGTACTGAAATCTTTCTTAGCGTAAATGGCCATATGAGTCCATCTTTTAAATGCATGAAAACAAGATCTCCTACAATAGTAATATTGCTGGCACACTGATGCAGAGTCACGTAGCACTATGATCCCGAAAAAGCCTACTTTTCTTACAACTAACATCAGTAAGAATATTTATTGCTTTTTTTTTCATTTAAAATTTTAATACGTTTTTCATGTTATTGAGTTGCATAAATATTATTTTCTGACATTTGACAGAGGATTACATAATAAATCCTGAAGACATTCTCGAATTGATTGAGAAAGAAGGTAAAAGCATCTCTGTTATTCACATGGAAGGTGTGCATTTTTATACAGGGCAGATGTGCATTAAATTAAACGCATGTGCATTAAATTAAATGAATGTCAGACTCATGGCCCAGTGAAAAGATCGAATCCATTAATGGTTTTCAGTTAAGGTCAATGACGATTGTAGCAACGCGTCATCTCCCACTCTTAATGGTAATCAGATTGCTCGGTGGTAGGATTTCGAGTTTACCCCATACGACAAGCAAATGCAAGGGACCTCTAAAAGGGTCCTCTAATGTTACCTCTAAAAGGCCTTTCGGAAATAAATACACCTATCATCGCACATCGGTGAGCTGTTCGTGGCATATATATGTGCAACACGAGACCCACCGATGTTTAACAAGCAAATAAATAAATTAATTAATTAATAAATGCAGGAATGCTAAGGTTCAAATCCACTGGCGCTGTCTGTCTCAGACACTGCTTTCAGGAAATAGAAGACTTGATTCAGAAGTGGATGAAAAGTAAAATCGCTAAATCCATAATATATTCAAATATATAATTCACGAAAAGATCATTATGAAATTAATTAAATTTTAACTCGACATCTGAAGTGAATTTAAAAAAAAAATTCTCATGTACTTTCAAGTCGGGAATATTTAAGGTAATAAATAATTTATTTTAAGTGTAGAACATTGTAGTTGAATCCGCGATCACAAATCGTAGACTTGCTAAAGGCATTTTTTTCTTATCCCACTTGATAGACAGCAACATCTAGACTAAGGTCATGAAACCATGGTCTCATGGAAGAAAGGAAGGGGAAGGGGCAACTTCTGTTGTGATGGAGCACTCATAGGTAGAAATCTGACTTGGCTCCGTGAAGAAAGGGGCAGTGCTTTCCGGTGGACTTTTAGGGCAAACTACCCAACTTTTGTGTATCGCATGGGAGGAAACGCGGAAAACTCCCACCAGTTAGTTCCACCAGACTAACGATGCAAGATACTGAACATCGCAAAAAGTCACCGAGTCTCATCGTTTTTTGAAACAGTATCTACAATAAAGCCGCCAGAGGATTGAACTTCTAGTTTGGAACTCTAATTTCATAAAAATATATTAAATGATGGATGTTAATGAAGTTTTTATTTTATTTAAATAAAGACTAACAAGAAAAAGAATTATACTTTGAACTTTAATTTTATTTAAATAATAATTTTTTATTTTATTTATACTTATATTTGTATTTTTAAAAGATACTTCTTAATTACGTGATCAAAACTTGTGTAGTTGCTCAATAATTTACAAATATATATATATATATATATATATATATAATTATATATAGGGATTGCAATATCAATCAAAACTTCAATACCGGTATTCGGTATTTTTTTTATCTTAATACCGGGATACTGGTTTTAATACGGTAGTAGAAATGTTATTGGTGCTGTCATTTTATTTATATTTTCATCCAAATTATCTTTTTTTCAAAATTATCGAAAATCCCTGATGGATTGGGCTTAAAACTGAGCTTAAGTTTGCATATTCACCGCAATTAGATTCTTTCCTCTTTGACAAATTTGTGTCATGTTTCGTTTTTAATTGTGTATGGAGTCCGCTTGTACTTCATTAACTTTAATAACTTTTGAACATTTTTTTACATTGTGCCACCATATTCTTTTCATCATATAAATAATGAAAACAAATCGAAGTATTATCAACTGATTTTTTACGTTCTTTAAAGTTATTCTTATTCATTATTATGAGGTATTATTTATGAGTATATATATATAATAAATCTGAAAAATATTTGAATTCTAAAGTATGATATACAAATACAATACGAATAACAAACTCACCAATTTAAAAATATCGAAATATTACACACTTTCTTCACAACTACAACCTTGTTTTCACAGATAAGAATTCTGAATAAGAATTCACAGACAAGAATAAGAATTTCACACATAAGAATTCTAAATTTCTAGTAAATACCGAAAAAACCGGTATTTAAACTTTTGAATACCGGCATTACAAAATTATACAAATGGCTCAAAATACCGGTATTCGGTATCCCGGTATTGCAATCCCTAATTATATATATATATATATATATATATATATATATATTCATGTATGGACTCGTATGGCCACAGGTACTTAAATTGGTTTGCCCTCAAGTTTCAATACTTACTTAACCAGGAACAGCCTTTCGGGCTTTTGAAATTGCCTTTCGGGCGGACTTGTGGAGAAAACTGCCTCTCATTTACGTTTTGTATGGGAGGAACCTGAAACTCTCAGCTTACTTTTGGTATGAGACAATTGACATATGCTGTCACAATCCCCATCTAGTCCTCCACTCCATCATAAAGAATCTTCAATTAAAAAAAATGGAAATTTAACAAAATTTTTAAGTATTCAAATGAAGCGTTCTGCATTGTTCAAGAAAAATGTATTTGTCATCATGGTTTATTAATTCCACAAAAATAACTATTGAATGTTAAGTCAAAAATGACTTATGAATTAGATTTAAAAAAACCTTTCAATTTTATTACAATAATTATATATGTTCAAGCGCGTAAAAAAGTAATAAAGTTCACCATTCCATGCAAAGCAGCATTTTGCACATTATTTATTACGTTTAATAAAAGTTTCTATCGTCACGGTTTACTAATTTGAAAACAATGAAATAAAATATATGTTCAAAAGCTTAAATTAAATCCGAATGAGTAAATGCAATATTAATTTTGTTACGATAATAAAATGACAGACAACTGAAAATGATTCATAAATTTACCAAATTTATGAATTCTATTATAAGCTGAGAAACTTTTCACAAGTTATTTACACCATTTATCATATTTCTTTTGCAATAACTGATTAATAATTCAAACTCTCAAGTATGAATTAGTTCACCAATAGTGCTCAATTTCGCTGCACTTTTCTAATATTTAGGCTTACAAAATGTAGTAAATTTTATAAGAAACTGTTAGGTTTATGTAGAAGCTGTTTTAATAACAATTTATTACGTTTAATAAATCACCTATTATCCTGATTTAGTAAATTTAAAGAATAGGTACAAAAGTACAAATCAGTTCAACTATATAATTAATTTTGTTACAATATTATAATGGTCGACAATTCAAAAATGTAAATTTAATTAATTCTTATATATGCAAATGCGACTATTCACACAGTTTAATGAAATACTTAAATCACAGTTGTTTAATAATTCAAACTGTCAAATACTAAAACATAAATAAAATATGAATTAGTTAATTCACCAATAGTGCTCAATTTCGCTACACTTTCAGGCATACAAAATGTAATAAATTTTAAGCATTCCATGTGAAGTAGTTTTTTTTCTCGTTATTTATCACGTTCAATAAATTATCTATTCATGGTTTAGTAAATCTAAAGAGGAAAAAAAAAAATAGGTTCAAAACCTCAAATTAGTTCTACTAAATAATTAATTTTGTTTACAATATTATAATGGTCCACAGTTCTTACTTCTTTATATATGCAAATGCCACTATTCATAAGCTATTCACATAATTTAATGAAACACTTAAATCACAGTAGTTTAATAATTCAAACTGTCAAGTGCTAAAGCGTGAATAAAGTATGAATTGGTTAGTTCACCAATAGTGCTCAATTTCGCTACACTTTTAGGCATACAAAACGTAGTAAATATTAAGCATTCCATGTGAAGAAGTTGTTTTGCTTATTATTTATCACGTTTAATAAATCATCTATGATCATGGTTTAGTACATCTGAAGAATAAAAATAAGTTAAAACCTCAAATTAGTTCAACTATATAATTAACTTTGCTACAATATTATAATGGTCCATAATTCTTACTTCTTATAAATGCAAATGCCACTATTCATAAGCTATTCATTCAGTTTAATGAATAATAATTCAAACTGTCAAGTGCTAAAGCGTGAATTAAGTGTGAATTAGTTAGTTCACCAATTGTGCACAAATTTGTTACAGTATTTTCGAGTTTTTGCAATTGAAGAAGTTATAAAATTCTATGAAGGTTTTCAGATATACCACACTTCTAAGAGGCTATTCACATCTTTGAATAAAGTACTACATCTCTCATCATGGTTGGTTACTAATTTCGAAAGAATGAAATACAGAACTTTTGTCGTGTGCTAAACCGTGAACACACGAGCCCATTCAAAAAAGCCACAGACAATTTTTTATCCGCGAACATTATGCAACCCAGAATGATATTTTGCCTAATTTTTAATGCTCATCTTTCAGTGCCTCCATTCATCTGAACCTAAATAACTGAAGAAATCGAAGTCAACTGGGTGACAGTTAACCTTGAATACGAATCAGCAACTACCAACCTGAAGCAACAGCAGAATTACAAAATAATTTACAACAAAATTTTGTTCTTTTTTGTTCTTTTTTTTTCTTTCTTAACCTCCGAGTGTAAAGACCAGCGGAGCGCAGGTGCATTATTCAGTTTCTCATCCGAATAGAATCTTCGAAAATAAATTGATAACCTTGTGTAATACTATCTTGCTGGGTCTTTCGATGACAATACGTTGAAGTTTCTGAGACTTAGGTGGCATCAAGGCCATTCACGGGTAGGATTCGTCCCGAAAACAATACGTTAATAAGACAGCTCTCTTTTTTTACGCGGGAAAGTGCAATAAAACATCATAAAACGGGTCAAAAGAATTCCGAACTACTGTCAGATGAGTATGAAAATACAGCATAAGATTTAGGGGAGGTGCTCGTGTATTTATACACATATATAAGAAGAATTTCTCTGCACAAGTTACTGGTTCACTGAGAGGGAAAGATATTGGTTGGATTTGTTCCTGCACTACAGACAAAATATGGCTAAACTGGTGAGTAATTTAGTGATGTAGATAAAAAAAATTACTTATTTTTTTTTTCAGTATGTAGAAAAGAGAACATAATATCATTTTCATTGATATTATTTTGAAGCCTCTAAAGGATTTCTGAAACAGCAGATTTTATGGCAGTTGTTTATTTTTAATCGGAATTTTATGTGGATTTTGTCTGATTTTGTCGTCTTTACAGCAATTGGATTAGTCTTTGGAACCAAAAGGATATAAAGCTATAAATAGAGCAGAGGAAATAGTACTTTGGCCAATAATTGGTCTTACATTTTTGTCGTTGGTTCTTTATGATGAAAATCAAAATAAAAGAATCTTAGATTACAAAATAATTACTTATTTTCTTTTAGTTTTATGTAGAAAAGAGAACATAATATTATTTTTATTGATATTATTTTGAAACCTCCTCAATTAAAGTTTAATGAAAAGATTTTTAGAGTAGCAGATTTTATGGCAGATGTTTATTTTTAATCGGAATTTTATGTGGACATTGTTTGATTTTGTCTTCTTTACAACAATTGGATTATTCTTTGGCAACAAAGGATAACGCTGTAATTACAGCAGAGGAAATTTGAAGTATTTTGGTCAATAACTGATTTTTTTTTTTAATCTAATTTTTCTAATTTTTGTCACTGGTTCTTTATGATGAAAATAAAATAAAAGAATCTTAGATTACAAAATAATTACCTATTTTGTAAAAAATAATTACTTATTTTCTTTTAGTTTTATGTAGAAAAGAGAACATAATATCATTTTCGTTGAAATTTTGAAACTTCCACAACTCACATTTAATGAAAGGACTTTTGGAGTAGTAGATTTTATGGCAGATGTTTATTTTTAATTGGAATTTTATGTGGACATTGTTTGATTTCGTCTTCTTTACAACAATTGGATTAGTCTATGGAACCAAAGGATGACACTGTAATTAGAGCAAAGGAAATAGAAGTACATTGGTCAATAACTGATTTCGCTGATTTTTGTCGCTGATTCTTTATGATGAAAAGCAAATAAATGAATCTTAGATTACAAAATAATTACTTATTTTTGTAAAAAAATTACTTATTTTCTTTTAGTTTTATGCAGAGAAGAGAATATGTATCATTTTCATTGATATTATTTTGAAACCTATTATACGTATACATTATTTTGATATTATAGTTTTTACACTTGATAATTAACGAAATAGAAATTTTTATTGTATCATATATTGTAGCCGAAAATTTAAAAATAAGATAACTATTTATACTAGAAATTTAACATTGTTTTCTAGGAGTTTGGTATCATTCAGAAATATTTATTCCAAATCAAAAGGACATAAAATCTGATTTGTGACTCAAGATAAAAAAATTCAGTCCATAGGATTATTGAGCTGCTTTGTTTAGTTATTTTAACAAGCTTTTGTGGCTGTGATTAAATATTTTCAAAGAAATATAATTCTATTTGATATATAGTTGGAATCTGTCTACGATGAAGGATTCAATTAAAAATTTTTTTCTTTCAAATTTTACTAAAATATTATTGGTGACATTCATGGAAAAACTTAGAGCAACCCAGCTCATTGTGATAAAAATAACTATATAAAAGCAATATTATCTTCAGTTCAGCTAGGGAGTTCAGATATGGAAATTTAAAAGGAATAAACTCCCCTACCACTAAATAAAAATATTTCTTGAAACATACAATTTTTTTAACCAGAATTAATTCGTGAAAAGATGCGTATAAGCAATATAGATGTCGTATACTAACTGTGCCCAAAAAGGAAGACCAATTATGTTTTTTTTTTCAAAAACTCTTTATTTATTCTTCTAAATTTATTTCATCACCTTCAAAGTAATCTCCTCCGGACACAATGCACTTATGGCAATATTTTTTCCAATCTTCAATGATTGCTAAAAAGTTATGGCCTTCAAAGCGCGCGGCGATTCAAGTTGAATCTCTTCAATCGATTCAAAACGGTGTCCCCAGCGGGCCTTTTGAGTGTAGGGAAATACAATCTTTGTGGCATTTTTTTTGTTTATTAGTGAAATCATATTAAGTCTTATTAATTTATATCTCTTTAAAAGTGATATGTTAATTTGTGATATATTAATTTAAATGAATTGTTTCTAGTGTTGCTGCTTTAAAAATCTTCATGTAAAATAAATTATGTTTTTGTAGACTTACAATGATAATTTATATGACAGTTTACTATAAAAATATTTGTAAATCCTTAGAATTTTTCGCATGATATTGTCATAATAATACATTAAATACTGTGGTGCCAACACAGTCACATATTTAACCTAAGCTAAAACTAATGCTATCGATGTACGGGAATTAAATGCTCGTCAAATTGATGAAGAAATTATAAAGCATTACATGATAAAAATATAAAAGAATAACAAAATAAAAAGAATTAACATAATAAATGGAATAAGATAATAAAAAGGATTAACATAATAAATGAAATAAGATAATAACATAAAAAAGATTTACATAATAAAAAAGAAATAACAAAATAACACTAATAAAAAAAGTATTAACATAATAATGGAATAATAATGGAAAAATAAAAAGGATTAACACAATAAAAAAGGAATAATAAAATACAAAATAAAAAGGATTAACATTAGAATAATAAAAGGAATAACAAAATTTCAACCTGCACAGATATTATATTTTTTTACAAATTACATAAAAAAATCATAAAAAATTTAACATTATATACTAAATTATTCCTACCTTCATGGATCTAAAATCGAAAAACATATTTCTATGTTGTTTTAGTAAAAATATTTAGTTCGATTAACGTTCAGAATGAAATATTTATTATAATAAACATAATAAATAATAATTTATAAATAAATTTGTAGGATAATTAAATAAAAATATTGATATAATAAATTAAATATATAATATAATTTAATAAACATATAATGATATAATAAATATAAATAATATATAATAAATAAATTTATGAACCTAAATATAAAAAAATGCTAATATAAAATTTTTTAATATTAATATTATTATGTGAAAATTAATTAAACTCCTCATTCACTACAAAATTATAACAAGAAAAAGTAAACTGTTATCAAGTGGTTACCCTCTAGAACATTGGCACCAAAAGATTTTGCAACCTGATTCTTTCCTCATCGTGTGATAGTTGGCAACATGTTAATACTTAAAAAAAAAAAGATATTTAAAAAAAATGTAGTTGCCACAAGTAGAAATATAAATGTTAACAAATGTGTATATGCAATAAAAACACTCTTTTTTAAAGTTTTGAGTGGAAAAAAAAAACCGATTCTGTTAAGGGATTAGTCATTTGAAGTCAAAACAGCCACTTTTATTGCAATATTTAATGCACTCTTACAAGTTATAAAATAAATTTATTCTTATCAGTTTGTAATGTTATTTTATACTGTCATTTTATTCCGAGCGCCATCTCCAATTTTGTCATCAAGTTTGTTTCGAATTTTATTGCAACTGTATTAAATATCTATATTTTTCTTATTCATAGACCATTGTTATGCTTTTAGCTTAATAATTCAATGCGATGCATTTTTCATGGATTTCTTCCTACATTTATAGGGTCTCTTTCTTCATTGACTAACGATATGCAGTAAACATGAATATAAAAGTATTGTTAGAAGTAAAATTTTATCACACTGTACGTTTTAGAATTTTTTTTTATTTCCTGGAATGTACTAGTCTGATGCATTAATGAGAATTTGATAGAATATCAAATTAAGGAATTTTGGTGATAAAGTCACTTTCCAATGCAATTCTTATAGAGCACTATGCAAAGCAGTTTTTTTCTTCTTTTCGTAATTTGGTACTTAATTGGGAATTTGTTAGAATATTCAATTTAGAAATTTTACTGGTGAAATAATTTTTCCAATGCAGTTCTTACGTATTATCACACAAAGCAATCTCAAAATGTTCGTAAAATATTCTAGTCCAGCTCATTATTGTGAATTTGATAGAATAATCAATTTAGGAATTTTGCTGATGATGTCATTTGCCAAATGCAGCACAAAGCAGTTTTTCCCTTCTTTTTCGTATCTACTGGTCTTATGCTTTGTTGGGAATTATGGTAGAATATTCAATTTAGAATTGTTATTGATGAAGTCATTTTTCAAACGCAGTTCTTACTCCGTACTACGTCCTGCAGTTTTTTTTCTTTTTCGTGCAATGTTCTAGTTTGACGTATTATTGTGAATTCAATAGAATAATCAATTTAGATATGTTGCTGATGGTATATTTTTCAAATGCATCACTGCTCAAAGCAGTTATTTCCTTCTTTTTCGTACCTACTAGTTTGATGCTTTATTAAAATTTGATAGAATATTCAATTTAGAAATTTTATTGGCGAAGTCATTTTTCAAATGCTGTTCTTACGCACTACTACGCCCTGCAGTTTTTTTTTTTTCTTTTTCGTACAGTGTTCTAGTCTGACGCATTATTAGAAATTTGATAAAATAATAAATTTAGGAATTTTGCTGATGATTCCATTTTTCAAATGAAGCACTACCCAAGTAGTTTTTTTTTCTTCTTTTTAGTACCTACTAGTTTGATGCTGTATTGGGAATTTGATAGAGCATTCGATTTAAAAATTTATTGTTGAAGTAATTTTTTTCAATGCAGTTCTTACACACTACTATGCGAAGGCAATTTTTTTATACAATGTTCTAGTCTGGTTCATTATTGTGAATTTGATAGAATAATCAATTTAGGAATATTACTGATGACGTAATTTACCAAATTCAGCATTACGCAATGCAGTTTTCTTTTTTTCTTTTTCATTTGGCCCATTCATCCGTTAATCTTGCTGACAGTTTTTACTATAAGAACATCACTTCCTGTGTTCCATCAACTCCTTGAAGGCCTATAGAGGTAATTTTTGGTCTAAAGATTTAACATACCTAAACCCTACTGTTTGATAGAATTTACCAGGGTTCGAAGCGAGCTCCCTCAGTCCAGAAGCCCAATGGCTAACTTCCAGACAACTTTATTGATAAATGCACATCTTTAACTCAGATGGAAATTTCTATATAAATTAAGAGGTTATGATCAAATCATAGAATTAATACCTTTACGGATTATCCCAAGTGTATTCTAATCTCATATTTGTATTTTTTGTAACTTCAGGATGTTGGAAGTGGTTCGGTCTAATAGGATTGTAGAGCTTTGCGGGGGTATTGTTATTCCGCGTCCGTAGCTTATCTTCAAGCTACATGCACCTCCTGGGTAGTGCTAAGTGAGTAACAACTGTGCAGCGCTTGCCTTAAGGCCTCGAAGATAATTGTCTAAGTGTTTGCCAGCTGCATTAGAACAACAACAACAACAACAACAACAAAAACAATTTCATTTCGAGTTCAGGCATGATGTCATTCATCTGGCAACAGTCATTCTATCGTGATTTCATGTTGTTTTATAGACAATTGACTCGATGCTCTACAGTAAGTCTAAATTATCGTTACCGACCCGCCCTAGGCATCCGGTTCAATAAAATTGGTAGAATTAAACTGCAATCTCAGTGATAAACATTTGGAGTTTTGAACTTGCAACAAAAGGTTGGCCTGACTTAATTACGTCCAATGCACGTAGCAACAAAGCCATTGCAACCTTGCTCTACAGCAAGTTGGCAAAAGCTGAGTGTTATTTATTACTCATGAACGCTTACATTTATTTTTCATTATTCGTTACAAAATAAATAAATATACCCCAATGGTTATCAAATTTAGAACATCTGGAGACAGGAGATTTGGAATTCCTTGAATTGAACTATTGCGACCTAAAGGTATTGGCTGTATATCTATATAAAAGGAATACAAAGTAATCAAATAAAAATTTAAAATCCTATAATTTAGTTTAGAATTTCATCTTCTTCATTGGCGCGACAGCCCCTTGATGGGCCAAGACCGTCTGCATACCGGTAGATTTCGTTTAGAATATGTTTTGTTAAAATTCGTATATTACGAGGTTAATCACCATTTTATCTTGGTATTAAAGCATAAAATGGAAAGCCCAAATTTTCGCACTAATTGTCGAAAATGATGTCGAACTAGAACTTTTGATTTGTTTGTCACGTGAACACTTTTCCTCTCTTAACTGTAGCCAACCGTACTTCGGTTTAAGAACTTTCTTCGCGCTCTGAACTTTGGTACTTCCTTGTTGGTAGTTAGCCGCGCTAAGATGCGGTTTCTCTGTCTGTATGTCCAGTATATTTTTTGTAACATCTCGTCATTATAATATGCTTAATAAAAGTATTTGAAAAAGAACATTGGAATTAATTGTCTACATCCCGCCCCTTTGGATATCTCACTCTTAATATGCCTGGGAACTGGTAAGGTAAAGGAAATTTTGTATGAACCTTTCTAGTTTTATTTTAGAGGATTGTTTTAGTGAGGTAAAACTAATGTTTTCAGAAATAAGGGCATTCGATAATGATTATAACAACTTGTGTAAAGCGTCTCGCATCGATAGTTAATCTACCTAGTAGAAAATGTTCGGGGTTTGCTCTTATACAAACACGCAAATGAGGACAGTTTGATCTAAAAATCCCCGGAAGGCAATATCCACCTTCATTATCAGTTGGCTACTCTTAACATATAGCAGTGGAACATGTCCATCGTTGTTCAACAACAACAATCACGAAATCTGTCGTACTAACATAGAATAATGAATAAACTAGAATACTAATGATAAAACTAGTTGAACTATCCGCTATTCAATTATTCATCCACTATTCAATCTATTCAACTATCAACTATTCATTCTATTCAACTATGAACTATTCATTCTATTCAACTATTCATTCAATTACCAACTATTCATTCAATTATTAACTATGCATTCTATTCTACTATTCACTCAATCATAAACTCTCCATTTTATTCATCTATTCTTTCAAATATCAACTATTGATTCAATCATCAATTATTCATTCAACTATCAACTATTCAACTATCAACTATTCAACTATCAACTATTTAACTATCAACTATTCAACTATCAACTATTGTATATAATACTAGAATACCTAATGCTAAAATTAATTCAACTATCCGCTATTCAATCATCAACTATTCAAATATTCATCAACAATTCAATTATTCATTCAATTATCAACTATTTAATCATCAATCAACTATTCCTTCAACTATCAACTATTTAATCATCAATCAACTATTCATTCAACTAACAATTATTCATTTTATTCAACTATTCATTCAATTATCAACTATTCATTCAATTATCAACTATTCATTCTATTCAACTAATCATTCAATAATCAACTATTCAATAATCATTCAATAATCAACTATTCAATAATCATTCAATAATCAACTATTCAATAATCAATCAACTATTCCTTCTATTCAACTATTCATTCAATTATCAACTATTCCTTCTATTCAACTATTCCTTATTATCAACTATCAACTATTCAATCATCAATAAGTTATTCTACTATCAACTATTACATATAATACCAGAATACCTAATGATAACACAAATTCAACTATCAAGCTGCTAGAAGAAGAAGCTCTAAGGCTCTGAAAGTTCTGAATGTAATAAAATAGATGGTCCATAAAAAAATTTTATTTAATAATAAAAAAGGTCAGATGGACTTTCCAATGAATATTTTACATTTAAAAGGGCATAACTGCTCAATAAATGTCAGTGCATGAAATAACACCGTCGACATCTTTGTACTTTTTTGAATCATGAGATTTGATTCTTCGTTCTTCTTACGAGACATTTTATACCATCAGAAGCGTATTATTTCTGTTATAAAAATGCGTTCAGTTGTAAAATGTTCCATAAAAATATGTCTTCATTATAATATTTTTTATAAGTGTTCTTTTTGTGAAAGGAAAATTTAATATGTAGTGTAATACTTGCTTTATATGTTATTCATGATCAAAGGTTCCATGTAAACTTAAAAGAACAAATGGAAGAAGAATTGTATTTAAAACAATGATAATGGTTAAAAAGAGTCTAAAAATAGAAGATGAAGAATTTTACCATTGTTTTAAAATTTTTCCCTTCAGATTTTACCCTAATATAAAACACAACATCAATTCTTTGTTTCTAATTCATGGATTCTATTGTTGTTCTAATACAACTGGTAAAATACAGAGACAGTTAATATTTGTGCCATAAGCAAGGGCTGCACCGCTGTTACTCATTTAGCACTACCCAGGGGACACGTGTAGTGTGAAAATAGGCCATGAACGCGAGTAACACTACCCCTACAACCATATTAGACTGGGACCTACGGTTTAAAGTGGATTCCGAACCACTGCAAACATCCATGGCAGTGCCGGGACTCGATCCCGAAATCTGTGGTATCGAGCCCCAGATCACTAGCCACTCGGCCATTCAGGCCCTTCTTTGCTTCTAATTCATGGATTTTGTTGTTGTTCTAATGCAGCTGGCAATACAGAGACAGTTAATCTTTATGCCATAAACAAGGGCTGTTACTCATTTAAGGCACGTGTAGCTTAAAGATAGGCTACGAACGTGAACAACACTACCCGTACAACGCTCTACGATCCTATTAGACCGGAACCTACTGTTTAAAGTGGATTCCGAACCACTACAAACATCCATGGCACCGCCGAGACTGGAACTCGAGGAACCGGGACAACCAACCACTCGGCTATCAGGCCCCTCCTGGATTCTTTCTACATTAATTATAAGAATAATCATTTAATAATGTCGATACAAGAGAACTTAAATGATTTTGAATTACAATTTACAATTGCGTTGAACTGCCGGAGAGAGACGGTAGATAATACGTTGGATTTTCAAGCCAATGAAGTTTGGTTCGAAACCTAAACAAACAGTGCTGAACTGAAAGATTGCGTTTATGCATAAGCATGTGGACGTTAAATCTGTAGGTCATAATGTACTTTCGTTTGGCTCGAGGAAGCGGGAAAGAAAGTGCAAATATCACTTTCGATACTGATCGTTCCATACTGTAATGGTAAAATATAGATGTAATTTTATAGGTTCGCTGTGTAACCTGGATTACGCTGAATTTGTTGCATATCTACCATTTTAAAAGCAAATGGCATGCTGGGAAGTTTACAGCAGCTTCATTAAATTTTAATCATTTTCAATGACTGATGAACTTTACGGGCCTGATGGCCGAGTGACTTGTGCTCGGTGTCACAGGTTTCAGGTTCGATCCCTGGCGGTGCCATGTATGTTTCTAATTGTTCGGAATACACTTCAGTATCCGCCTAATATGACTGTTGGGCGTAAGAATGACAACCCTATCCTGTAAAAAAACGCCTGTCTCGGAATCTAGCAGTAGGCAGAAGGCCTTGGCCCACCATAAGGCTGTTGCGCCAATGAAGACGATAAACTTTAGACGCTTCATATTTTTTATCATATGGCACAATGCGTTTATTTAAATAAAAATATAACATCGCGCATGTTTTTATTTGCCTATTTATTATAGCATACTTTGTCATTTTGAGATATTCACGGCGATTTCTTTAACAAATTATTTCAGAAAGCTTTTATTGACAGATGATTATCCAGAAATATGTAATAATTCCAAAATAATAAATTACTAGTTTCAATATGCAGTGTTAATTGATAGTTTTTTAATTTGTATTGAATTCAACATATTTACATTCATTAAAGGAATCATCGAATGATAGTTCTACAAAAAATTCTCTTTGATAAACTACATAAAAACCCCAGTGCCGCTAATGTTTTACCTTTTTTTTATGTTTCAAGTTATCAAAATTATTCAGCTTATGCAGAGATATTATTGATTATTTCTTCAAATTTTGTCCTTAGCAATTTAAAATTAATTTGAATGTAATCTCCCAAAATTTTTTTTTTATTTCCAATGACAAGTTTATAGAACAATAGATATCATAAAAAATAAGTACGAAGAAAGAGATAGTAATAAATGACATCAGTTAATCGATCAACTTAAGTCTGGCAAATCCAATAACGCTTCCATAAAGAAACAAAAGGCAGTTAATAAACAAGGTGAGACATACCCATTTCCTCCTGGTTGTCACACTGGGGACAGAGAGTGCCAGGAGTCAGTTTAATGCTGTGAAGGCGCTTGCGGAGACAATCGTGACCACAGAAAAGCCATAGCAATGCCATCGATGATGATGCGACAAATCATCTGCGTTCCACTGCAGAATTCTTAAGAAATTTGCACTGAGAGCTAGACTAAAGGCCGTGTTTGTTGATCATTTTGCCGTATCAGACGTTGCCCGGTGTACACCATGAGGAGGTAGATCTACGTTGCCCTCAATCTCAATATATATATATATATATTCTGTAGCAACGTTTTGAATGAAGAAAGTTTTCAAATTTTTAAATGAATTACAATAATTCAAAAATTACTTCATTCTTTAGTAAAATTATTTAATGAAGCATTAAAAGGTTTTTTTTTAGATTTAAATAATTTTATAAACAATGCGAATAACTGGAAAAGTTGTAATGATTAGTTTATGTTCCTACGTGGATTATAATACTGGGGAGTTAGTTAGTTTGCTTATAATAACTTCTTTTTAATGAAATCGAAAATATGCATTATTAGAATTAAGACCAATAAGTATTTATTCTTATTTTTCTTCTTCTTATTATTATTGGAAATATTATTATAATCATGTGTCTCATCACCAAAACTTTCAAAATCAACTTTACTGTATTGCCTTTAAAAAATAGCCTCGTTTTCAGTCATTTTGAAATAAATAAATAAATAAAAAGAAACTAAATGGAAGTGCTCGTAAGTACACAATAACACGCAGCTCCTCGCTTGTCTTGAAAAACCTACTGAAAAGCGTCTTATCAAATATCTGCAGAACAACATGATATTTTGATGGAACCTCTGTTGCCAGATGCACATGACATGAGTGAATTTTCTTTTACCTAAGGATCTCCAAAATATTCCTTTTTAATCCATGATTAAAAATTAATCTTCATACAAGTTAACTAGTGATGCCTCGAAAAGATACGAATATGAAATGAGTATAATCTGTTAAAAAGTTAATGATTTGGCCAAATGTCTTCTTTACCAATACATCAAAAAAATATATTTTTATTCGTGTCAATCTCCATTAATGGGGCTGCTAATCTACAGTTTTTGGAATTAGTATGAATAAAATAACTTTTCTTTTACATTCTGGAATAATTTTATAACGCACAAACATATAATTTCATATAAATGAAATACATTTCTTTTTCTACAGTCACTCTTCTTCATGTTGGGACTAATGTCCTGTGTCCTGGAACAGGTCTACAGCAACGGCTACTACTACTACCCTGGTGCCTCAGGTGCCCTGACCTACCAGTACCCCTCATACATTCCATCCTACGGTTACGTTCCTTATGGTGCAGTCGTGGCTCCAGCAGACTGTGACAAGGAAGGAGGGGAAGGCAGCAGCAGCAGCAGTTCCAGCGAGAGCAGCTCTGAAGAGAGCAGTTCCAGTGAGAGCAGCGAAGGAGAGAGCAAGGAAGAGAAGAAAGAAGGGGGCGAAGAAGAAGGTAAAGAAAGTAAAGAAGGAGGCGAAGAAAAGGAAGGCGGGGAAGAGAAAGAAGAAAAAGAAGAAAGCAGCAGTAGCAGTAGCAGCAGCGAAGAAAGCAAAGAAAGCGGAGAAGAAAAGAAAGAAGAGAAGAAAGAAGAACCCAAGAAGAAGGCCAAAGTACAGAAATCTATCTTCCCAGCTATACAATACACCTTCCCAGCTAGGCCTGTCCAACAAGTGGTCTATTCCCAACCAGCATATCCGTCATACATGCCATACAAGACCTACTCCATCCAGGCAGCTCCTGTCTCATACCCAGTCAAAGGCAGCAGCTATGTTTCTGTTCCTGTATCTGCCGGCTATGCAGCTCCAGTGGTCAAAGGTTACGCAGCACCTTCTCCAGTGACCAGAATCATATCTCCTGCTGTCAGCAAAATCGTTTCTGTGCCATCAGTTGCTACTGTTAAATCTTATGGTTTCAACCCATCTGCTAGTGTCCTCGGCCTGTCCAACTATTACGGACCTAGTGGCTATGCAGGATATTACAAAGCCTGAACTGATTACATGAGTTTCATGGACTTTCGATAGTGCATTTGCTTAAAATGATACATGAAAAGAACTATTTTGTTAATTTTTGATCAAATAGTGATATTGTAAGGCTAATGAATATCGATTGTTTTTAAATTCCTTCGTCAGTTTTAGGTTTAGGAATCTATGTGCAAATTCTTAAATTCATTGATAAAATTTTTTTATGCCTGGGACTATACTATTATGACTTTACTGCTGTATCCTTTCTTTACTGATTGCAAGACATTTATTTAAAAAAAAAACTAAATAAAGATAACATATTATGTAAATTAAACGCCTTCTTAATAAAATAATTAATTCATTTAATATTTTTACAAACGAAATATATTTGCAAAAATTGGCTGAAATATTAAGATCTAAATATGTTTTATTGAATTTTTCCCAGCAAAATGTTGTGAATTGATGTTGGGATTTCTTTTATTTTTCAATATATAAGTTTAAGTATAGCTTATCCATAATTGAATTAAATGTTTCTGAAGATATAAAATAAAACTAATTCTATCAACAAATTCTAATCAAATTAATTATAAATTCTTTCTTTTACTCATAGGACATAAATGCCCCAAGAAATATCTTTCATGAATCATATATTAGTAGATAAAGTGCAAAACAATTTTCTTAACTGCTTTGATTTGCTTTAAAAATTTGGTTGGAAGTGTTCATTTATTTTTGAAATGCCTTAATTACTTTTAAAAATACTACTTCTCTGCTAGCTGCTATTTTTTTCTTCTAGCTGCTCTGTGTCCTTACTTAAATAATTCACCAAATGGGTCTTATAACTTTTAATTAATTTCACTTAATACTGCCATTTTGTATTTTTTGTTTTCTATTTGGATATTTTTCAGCTACTGCTATTTGTATAACAGAAATGTTTATTTTCTATATACTATGGGTTCTTTATACTTTTGGTTATATAAAAGAAGAATTTATAAAAAAATATTAGTAATTTTGTTAGCTGAATGCAATGTAAAAATTATATTGAATAAATATAGAAATTCTTTTTTTATATTTTTTTCATAACATCACAATAACTTTTGCACTGATTTTTATCAAGAATATAAAGAAAGAATTGTTTAGTATAAAAATAAAACATTTCGTTAAAAAGACTTTGGTTATTCCTTTTTATGTAAAACACTCACATATGAAGACTGTTCAACGAATAAAAGGACTAATAAGGACTAATAAAGGACTATGTTAGTCTTAATTTGTTCTAGTTTTGATACAATTGTAAAATGACTATTATTTTTAAATTCACTTTAAATGTTTTTAAATACTGGATTTTTTTAATAAATAAGAAAATGCTGTGAGGAGAAGTTTATAAATGAAAATATTTTGTTGAGATTTATTTTAAATAAATTTAACCCAGGTATCCTTAATGCTATTATATGTATTCTACACTAAATTAAACTAATTAACTAAGTTAAACTTAAGTGAAAGCTAACAAAGTTCTCATAGAATGTAACGAAATATTAATCTAAAATAAATGCAAAATTGATCTTAAATTGCATTATTGATTATAAAATTAATAGTTGAATCGTAAAAATTTTATAGAATACATGTAAGCACAAAAACAGTTCAAATAACAAGTAGATCAATCAGATATTATGAATGATTGGCAATAATCGAAGATTGCGTATATCTTTTGTCAAAAAACATGAAAATGGTTTTTATAGTATTATATTTTCTAAAAAAAAAAAAATATATATATTCGAAAGTAAATTTTTCAAAAGGGTTTGAAGAAAATCATTTTGAAGTATTTCAAAAAAAGAGACTTTACTTCCATGCCTTAAACATATATGAATGAGCTTTTGGGGGTACATGTCATTTACTGGAGTAGGTAAGTTCGAATTCATTGATGACACCATGAATCATTGTAAATGTATTGATGTTTAAAATAATCAGTTCATTTCTCTGCTCTACAGAATGTCTTCAAGATACACCATTAAATTATTGCAAACATATTGTTTGATTGTTCAGTTGTGGTTATTTTGGAATGGCACAAAGTTTTTGAAATGTTTCCTCATTAAAGAAAATTCTATTCGAAGGACCGTTCTATTTTAATCAAATAGATGGACAAATATTTTAATCAAATAGAACATATTTGTCCATAATATGAAAATATAGTTCGAAAACATAACAATCATTCCAAGCAGCAGGTCAAATCTGTAAAAACCAGAAAAAAAACAAAATGGCCTTAAATTTACGGATCTGTAAAAAAGCGATTAAAAATAATTTTAAACTTCATGGATATACAACCAAGTATTTAACATTGTTTAATAAGAAGTCCAAAAAGTTTTATTGGACTTGATTGTTCATACAAGGAAAATTAATTTTTGCTTAACATATAATTGCTTTTGAAATGAATTTAATGAGAATTACTGAGAAAAGTAATGCAAATGAAATGAAAAACAAGTTGATACTTAATTGTTTCAAAGCAATAATTTTTTCTAACAGTTTGTATAAATGGAACATATATCTAAAATTTTTGTGAGCTATTGTACGTCATTCTGAAAATACTCATTCATTAAAAATACTCTTTGTCACAGACATTCATTCTGGCCATCCTTTCTTTCTATACTACTTTACTAAACTGTCACAGACGTCGTTCATTCAACCAATATGATATCACTCTTTGGACATTCCTTCTTATTTACATTAAGCCATATACACTTTGTCATAGACATTCTAATTTCACAAACAGGGCCATACCTTTCTTTCTATACTACTTTACTAAACTGTCACAAACGTCGTTACATTCAACCAATATGACATCACAACTTCTTTTGGACATTCCTTCTTATTTAAATTAAGCCATATACACTAGGTCACAGACATTCTAATTTCACAAGCATGGCCATACCTCTCTTCTATATTCTCTCTACTATACTGTCACAGAAATCGATACATTCAACCAATATTATATCACAACTTCATTTTGGACATTCATTCTTATTTAAATGAAACTATGTACTCTTTGTCACAGGCATTTTAGTTTCACAAACAGGACCATACCTTTCTTTTTACATCCTTTTACTTTTACCTTCACAGCCATAGTTACATTCAACCAATTTCGTATTACAACTTCATTTTGGACATTCGTTCTTATTTTGCAATTAATCTATTTTCCACTGTTGTTTATAATTCCACTTGGTCGACAGCGACATCCAGACCAAGTCCATGAACCCGTGTCTTTAAAACGACGAGTCATGATAAAGGGTAAAAAAATGCAACTTCTTTTATGCTTGACCCGACATGGGGCACCCAAAGGGAAGAAAAGACATGGCACAAGACATGGGGCACCCAAGGAGAGGAGAGATCTGACTTTACCCCACCTGTTTATACTCCCAAGCACTGGGTACCTATTTTAGTCGCCTTTTTACGACATTCATGGGCTAAAGTGGACTCTTCTAACCCAAACCCACACTGGACCATAAAACAATTCATAACTTTAGTATCACCAAATGTTTTAAATTCCCAAAAGAAATCACCATACAAAAGACCCTTCTTACTCTCTCTTTTGTCTTATAATGACAACCATTGCCCTCTCTTGTCACAAACTGCCATTTTTTGCGGCAACTATAACAAAAGACTTAAGTGAAACGTAAATGTCAGCACAAATTCACAATTTCAATATAAGTAAGAATCAAGTTGGAACAAAAATAGTAATTAAAAAATCTTTAAGGTTACAATACTCTAGAGGAATTCTTAACTTCTTTTTTTCCCGAACAATATAATGATTATTTATTTCTACTTGATAGTTATTTGCAAAATTTTTAGTTATAGTAAATAAAGAACATAATATATATATTCTTTTAAACATTTATTCCGATAAATTATTGATTATTCTGATATTGTTCTTATAACGTATGTTTAAAGTATATGATACAGAAAATAAATAATTTTTATAATGCTGCCATTCCTGAAAATACGAAATAAACAAGAAAAACGATTTTTAAAATTATTAATAACTTATATTTTATTATTAAATAATTATTTTCTTTTTAATGCTGTTGAAATTTTATAACAACTGTTATTTTAATTTGTTCGAAAAATATTTTTTTTTTAATTTTAGAACTCTAGCTCATGGCGAAAACGCCGATCGAATATTTGTTTGTAATGCTATTCACATAGGTAAGGTTTTTGTGGCAACCGTCATTTGAATTCGAGCGGAAAAATGTTACTTTTAATTTTTAGAATGTTAGTTTCTAGAAGAAAATTGCCATCGTACGGTACGGTATCCTCCAACAAAGGATATATCAGAATAAAATGTAAGTTAATCTATGTTTTTTTTTCTTTTTAAATAATTTTGTTTCATCTTTCGAATTCGACATCATAAACACCATGAAATAGTTTTTAACATAATAATAATAAAAAAAAAAAAATGGCGTATTAGCGAATAAATTTGGATAATTTTATCATATCAGCGATTATTATCTTTCTAAATGATACATTTATGTGAATTAGCAAAACTTAATTCCACATAATAATTTGGCGATAAAGCGATTAAATTTGGCGTAAAAAGCAATTTAAAAATAAAGTTTGGCAAAATAATGATATATTTTGGCGTTATAGCGGCGATATGTGGCGTAAAAGAAAACATTAAAATTTTGTCATGATAGGGATTTAGCAATAAAGCGATATAAATTGGTGCAAATGAAATTTGGAGAATTTTTTTGGTATAATAGCACTAAATTTCGGCGTAAAAGCGATAACATTTGGTGCAAAAGTATTCAAAAAGATAGAAATTTTTAGTGATAAAAATTTGGCGATAAAGCATTAATTTTGGCGTAAAAGCAATTTTAAAAACAAAAATTAATTTGGGGATAAAGTGCAAAAGGTTGGCAATAAAGCATTTCAAAGATCAAAATTTTGGCAGAATAGTGATAATATTTGGCGTTAAAGCGTTAAACCTTGGCTTAAAAGCACTTTGACAGAATAGCTATTTGGCTACTAATATTGGCACTATTTGCAGATGAATTTTGGCGAAATAGCGTTTTTGCGATGACACCGAACTTCGGCAGCCATTTTGTTTGTTTACTTGACAATTTAACATCCCATTGAAGGATTTTGAAGTAATATCATTTTTACCGCGAAAACTAACTGGTCCATTTATTACTATGCTTACTTGGCAACCTGGCGATGTATTTGGCACAAAGGAAACGGAATGGAAGGTTCTAACCTCTTCTTAGTAAAAATATAGAAATACAAAAGTAATTAGATAAAATTCATACACAAATGAAAATATATCAAATTTAATTCTGTTTTCCCTATTTGGACCTGGTTAAATGGTGTTCAAAACAATGGTCGTATATCAAATACAATTTCACATTCAAACATAACGCATTTGAAAAGAGGATGTACACCGAGTAACACTATATATTATATTATTATATCAGAGCTTTAGATGAATAGACTAGTTTTTAAATTTTTCAACGGTTTTCACGGAATTCAAATAACATTAGTTGCTTTTTTTTGCCAAGAAGTTAAATACGATCCTTTGTTATATAGAAACATACTACTGTGTCCAAAAATTAAGACCAATTAAGAATTTTCTTTTTAGGTTGCTGGTACTGTCCTTGACATCTGTGTGAAATTTCACGTCAAAATATTTATTAGTGTTGAGTTACGCTTGGTTTTGTGAGGAAGCTAAAACTGATTCCGGCGATTTTGAAATGTCTGAATTAATTGAGCAAGAACTTGCTTTAAATTTTGTTTGCGGAAACGTATAGAATGTTGCAGAAGGCATTCGGTGAGCCTTCATATATCGGAAAGAAGTATTTAGAAGTGGTATAAACAGTTCAAAGAAAGCAGAGAACGCGTTGAGAGGCGAAGAGCCCTCTGGTCGACCATCAGTGAGACCTTGCTAATGATGTTGGAATTTCAAAATTCCATTTTTAAAAGATGTTTTGGGCCTCAAACGGTCAGATCTTGATTGGTACCTAAAACACTGAATGCGCCAGCTCACACTGCATTGATTCTTCGAGACTTTTTGCCAAATGAAACTCATACCCACAACCACCATATTCACCTAATTTAGCGTGCTACCTGGCTATTTAAACTCAAAAGCTACTCTGGATACCGTTTTAGTCGATTAAACTTTTCAAAAATCGCCGGAATCCGTTTCCCAGCATCTCCACAAAACCAAGCGATACCGTTTTGACGTAAAATTTCACACAGATCAGGACAGAACCAACAACCTGAAGAAGAAAAAAATCGAAATACCTTTTCAAATTTCAATTGAAAACTGGTTTTACTTTTTTGGACACAGTAGTATTTCTAATGAAAAACAGAGTAGTCAAATGCTCGAATTTGCACAAATAGTGAAAACATTCTTGTATTAAGCTACTAACAAATATAACAACAAATTAAAAATTTATAATAATATTTTATGAATATTAACAATATTTTAAAAATAATGTTTATTTCAATAATAAAGTTATCTCAACAAGTTGCTTTTGTATTAATCCTGATGAATTTCCATTAATATTTCTTTGTTTCTAGCTCAGACATAAATAAGCAAGAAACCCCTTTTGATTTTAACTCTTAAAGTATGCCCGAATCGTGGCTCAGTGGCAACTTGCCCCGCTGCTGAGTATTAAGGCAGAGATTCAATCCGCTGACGTCTTTGTTGTACACACTGTTTCAAAAAAGAAGAGCCTCGATGGCGTTTATGATGCTGAGCATCTTGCCTCGTGAGTCGGATTACCTGGTGGGAGTTTCAGGTTTTTCTTCCATACGATACGTAAATCTGCGGTGGTAACTCCTAAAAGTCCTCCTGGAAGGCACTACCCTCCTTCTTCAGCGTCAAGGGCCAAGTTAGACTTCTGCCTATGAGTGCTCTCCCTTTCTCTTCTTCCATGAGACCACACGGGTTCTTGGAATTTGTCCAGATGTTGCTATCTGTCAAGTGGGATAAGAAAGTATTACCCCTCTTAAATTGTTATTTCAAATTTAATATTTTTTTTAAAAAACTAGCTTCTATATAGACTTAACTAGTTAAAAATGCATGAATTCACAGAAACATTTCTAAATTATTTATCATAATGGAAGTAAATGTATATCATAAATTACAACATTTATAAATTATTTAACATAAATACAATAAATAATTTAATAAATTAATTACAACAAAAAATCCCTCTAAAAATAGAAAAATATACTAAATGTATTCCATGTATAAAAAAGAATTGCATAATTTTTTCATTTCTGTTTGAATTACAGACGATAACATGTTACTCCCGGAATTTTATGGAAACATTTTTGAACACATAAAATTCGCTTTTGGAATGATCTATAGAATACAACATACTATAAATAGAAATGCGAACAGACATGAGCGTATAAATAAAGTTTTACAAGCAACAGACGTTATTTGAAACACTTGAGTAACTGAAGACAATTCTTGAAAAATAATAACAGGATTGTCAAATTTTGCAGACAAGTGGGAATGCTATGTAGCCGATAAAAAACGTTTCATCACCGTAGCTTATGGATTTATTCATATGCTAAACGAAATAAAATAAACGAATTTGTAATATGAATATAATCTGAAAATAATGTAACTCAGCATTTTAAGTACGAAGACATAAATTATATCGATGCACGAATTTTTCGTACGATAAGTTTTTATGAAAGTAAAATGCCAGAATACTATAAATCAAAACGTTTAAGTCACAAAAAAGAAAAAAAACAAACAATATGCTTACATCGGACCATAAATGAATTATTATGAATTAGCACAAGAAAAATCATTCCGTTAATATTAATCAATATTTAAATTTCAGTTTTATTCTTTACAATTTTGAAATCAAAATCAATTGGATTCACTATGAAATGTATGGATTAAAATATTAATTCAAAATGGGCTGTTTAGTAAAAACAAAAAAGTTTAAGAAGTCAAAATTTTAATTTTAACTTATTGCCTAAATAATATGTGTTTGGCAAATGCAGTCTAAACAAGCAAATCGAATGATGCATAGGGAAAAATAGAAATATGCGAAAAAATAGTAGCAGATATGACTCAGATTTTGCTTATATTGGGCTGGTAAAAATATACTTTCGTTTTTCACCATTTAAAACAATTTAACAACAGAATTTTCAGAACAGAAAGAAAGAACTTTCTTTCCAACTCAATATCTAATAAATCAAGTATTGAAAACTTTTAATTCAATGAAATGTGAATTGCAATTTCAAAATTGAAACTGAATCAGAAATTAAATGCAAGGCAATTGAAAAACAACAGAAATATATCGTGTATTGAGAAGACGCTATGAAAGATTAAATGGAAAGAAAATGATGTACAATGCGAAATGAATGATGACCCAATCACATTACATTGGAATGAGTAGACTCTGAGAGCGATGGAATGATAAGGAAATGGTGTAGAGCACGGAATAAAATGATAAATTATGAGCTATTCATATTACACTTAACAGACGATAACAGTTACACTTAACAGACGTTTTGTAAGGATAAAGAAATGGTGTAGAGTATGGAATGAAATGAGAAATTATGAGCCACTCACATTTCACTAGAATGAGAGGAATGAGCTATGATAAGAAAATGGTATAGAGCGCCAAAGGAATGATGAGCCGCTCATATTACACTGGAATGAGAAGCCTTTGCAAGAGATGGAATGACAAGGAAATGGTGTACAGCATGGAATGAATGACAAATTATGAGCCTCTCATGTTACACTGGAATAAGAAGACTGTTAGGGGTGGAATGGTAATAAAATGATGTAGAACATAGAATGAATGACAAAATATGAGTTGCTGTGTTACGCCCGAATCGTAGCCCACACTCTGTAAAATGGGGGCATTCAACTTCACCCAAGTTCAAGCAAACAATTTCAGTCCGTAAAAAATTGTGTCTACTGTGTTCTGGATTAGACAAGGTGCTTTGCTTTTAAATCTTTTGACGTGGGGTAATATATTCAATGCAGAAAGATCTTGTGAGACTTTTAATAAATTGCATCACGCAATCCAAAACAAAATGTTTGCCATGCTGAGTAGAAGGATCGTTTCGAAGCAGTTTCATTCGACAAAACTGATCATCCTATCGTACAACGAGTTAGCACCAAGTAATTATTATTTGTTCCTGTATTTAAAGAATGACTTTAGAGATAATAAGTATGACCATGATGTCGATGCCAAAATGGATGTGCAGGTGTAGTTAGGATATGGTGCGACAGATTTCTATGAGGCTAAAATTTAGAATCTGATCGTACGATATGATAAGTTCCTTGATATAGATGAAAAGTAGACTGTGTTCACACTTTCATTGTAGCATAAATTTGTTATTAAAATTGTTCGTATTTATTTTTACTGTACTTTAAAAAAAAAAGAGTACTTATTATACGAACAATTAAAATTACCCCATATACGAACAAACAATTTTTGAATTGTGAAGAAAGAAAAAAAAAATGTTGTGAATTTAAGTTCGAATTTATCAGAAATGAGTTATTCCTTTTCAGGTTTGAAAATACAAGGTGAAAAGTAGTATGTACATTATCTCTAGTCGATTACTTGTTACCCTTTGTTTATGAAGTAGTATGCACATTTGAGAATACGTTCCTATTTCCATAAACAACTACTAAATAACATTGCAAACAATGGATGAATACAGATATCCGGTGTTAATAACTCAGAAGGCTCATACATAATTTTTATAAGATTTCAGCAGGGTTCAGTGGGAATGAGAAAGATTAGAGAAAAAAATACTTTGCCTAACAGAAAACTTGGTTTATAGGAAGTTATATTTATTAAACCCATTTATTTCTTCAGAGTTAGTTTAACGTTTTACATTAAGACATGTGTAGTTATTTTATTTTTTCGGTTAAAATTGTTATTAGTAAATGGAACAAGAGAAATAAGTCATACCCTTGCCACGATTTTAGACACAAAAAAATTAGGCGCATTTATAAATTAGCCAATTTTTTCAATTTCAAATAGATCATAAATATATTAGATTTGCATATGATCCCAAATTTAATTTGTCTAAAATTATTATTATTTTTTCTAATGCAGCTGGCAAACACTTAGACAGTTATCTTTAATACCTTAAGGCAAGCGCACCGACGTTACTCATTTAGCACTACCCAGGAGATACGTGTAGCTTAAAGATAAGCTACGGACGCGGAGTAACACTACCCCTCAATGCTCTACGATCCTGTTAGACCGAGACCTACGGTTTAAAGTTTGGATCTCAAACCAAGTGGACTACAAACATCCATGGCACCGCCGGGACTCGAGACATCAAACACATTGATGCAACAAGGGAGAAAGGTAATTTCGGAAACGTTTTTATTGCAATAAAATGATTTTAATTTTTAATAATTAAAATTCTAAATTACATAATATTAAAAAAATTCTGCAATAACCATTAAACTTTTTCCTTTCAAATCTTCGGGGAAGGCAATATCCTCCATTTTTTGAAAATCGGTGGATTGTTTGTGGCAAGTTGTTCTGTCTAATCTTCAGTGTCCTGCAGTGCGGGACTGACACCCCGTGAACAGTTTACTCATGGATGGAAGGACAGGGGGCAGCTTTTGTTGCGATGGAACCATAAGGTAATTCTTTTTTAGGTAGAAGTCTGACTTGTCTCTGAGTGAAGAAGGAAGGGAGTGCCTTACGGGAGGACTTTTAGGGGAACTACCCCACATTTGCGTATCATATGGGAGAAAACCAGGAAAACTCCCAATATGTATTATTATATGGCTATGGAAAAAATTATGTTGATATATTAAAAAATCCTTGTATATTTAGGCTAAGTGAGCAAATTGTGATACGTCTGATTTCCCATAAGATACGCAGATATGAGACAATTACCTTTTAAAATGTTCCCTTCATTGAGCGACGGCGTGAATTCTCTTAGAAAAAAAATTTATCTTCTTCAATGAAGGACAACTTTACAAGCCCAAGACATATATATATTTTTTTTATAAAATTAGTTTTCTCGTAAGGAGTAGAAATATATATATTTTTAATTTCAAAGTATTTCTCATAATTTTATTCAAAAAGTATAATATGTTAATCCATTCCATGTCCAGAATGATGAACCAAATGGCCACTCTCAACCCTGATCGTGGCCATGATTTCTGGTTCACATATATGTCTTTTATGTGTTAGGGGTGTGATTAGCCTTCTGTTTTTTCTATTTCATTTTTTTATGTCTACTGCATTTCAAAAGTTTCCTTCCTCTTAACTGTATATTGTTAAAAATACTCAAACGTACAAAAATGAATGATTGAAAATTATAAGCTACGAGGGTGTCTAAAAATTTATAACTACACCAATATCCAAAATTAGAATTGAACAGAAATGAATACAGAAACAACTTCTCAGTTCGAAATTTACTTTCTTTGCTAATTTTGGTATTTGCTTTCTTTGTCTCTATTACTTTCCTTACTATGTTTTATCGGCGTATCAAGAATTTAAGCTATTTGTATTATACTCTTAAGGTCAAGATGGTAACAATGGTTCCGTAATTGATCAAAAAGAACAATGCTATTTCAACTGAAATAGAATTTTTCCTGTTGCGGAAGTCTTATTTTGTTGATTTGCTAAAACAAACCCCATTTGTTGAAAGAACGGAACCCAACTCTTATGTGACCATCCAAATAGCTTTGTGACATTGACGGCCGGTAAGAAAAAAAAAAGCGGCACAGATTTTGTACCATTACTGGGTAACATGAATGATTTAGAGCAGGGGTCTCCAAATTACGGCCCGCGAGTCAAATCCGGCCCGCCAGTGTCATCAATCCGGCCCGACAGCGAATAGCTTATTGTTGCTGTAATAAGTTGGATAAAAAAAACGCAGAATGATAATAACTCGGTTTTATTGACTTGCTAGGTAAAGCATAATGACAAGCATAATACGCAGAAAAATTTAACTTAAGCATAACAACTAACAAATAATTAAAATAAATCCGTCGTCCGAAACGTCGTCAAGTGTCACGGTCGTATCGATACACACAATAGTAATTGTAGTAATTGAACCAGCGAATTTAGCAAGCGTATGCTCGCTCAGAGCGCGTACTCGGTGACTAGTCTAGAATTTATAGATAATGGCAGAAAAATTAAAACGGTTTTGGCCCTTGGTACTTACTGGAGTAAACAGTATGGCCCGAAGACTGGAAAGTTTGGAGACCCCTGATTTACAGCAAGGGTGGCCAACCCAAATGATCTTCCATCATAACTCCGCGGGCAGCATATAAAATTATATATCCCCATATTACATTTAGACCCACTGTAGGCATTTTTCGGAGTGAAAAATTGAAACATGATGAGTTATTATTATTGTTTTTACTATTATTCATGCATGTAAACATAGATAATATAATAATAATAATGATATTAAATGTACCTTGTAAAGAAATATATAACACTAAAAATTAAATATGACAAACATATAGATATAAAAGTAAAATAAAAAATTAAATCATTAAATAATATTTATTTTAAAGTATGTAAAATGGAAAATTCCAGCTCCTAATTAAAATATGCTTCCAATTCCTCGAATATACTTTTACGCGCCATGAAATATGAACAAGTAACTCCCTATTTTCTTTCATTTAACCCTTTTTAAATATATAAGCGCAATTTATCTCATATTATGTAATAAAGCCAAATATATCGATGAAATATGCAAAAGGAGCAGCTGATGAAAACTCAGTTGGTAAGATTTCCTGACAATCATTTAAACGAAATGGCATTTCCTGTACATTGTTAGTCAGCTGTTCTTACAGCAGGTGGAGTTTTGTTTTGACAAGTCAATAAAATAAGACTTCCATAGCAGGAAAATTCTATTTCAGTTGAAATATCATTGTTTTCTGAGTTCCTGGATCAGTTATGGAACCATTGTTACCTACCATCTTGAATAGGAATATAAATAGCTTAAATACTTCATACGGCGATAAAATGTGCTTTGTTCAACTTTTAAGCACTAAATAATTATAAAATAAGGGCTGTGTATTCATATTTTTATAAGATTAAAATTTTGTGTAATTCTTAAACATAAGTTAATTTATTAAATTAAAATAAATTCACTATATTAAATATAGTCATTAAATTTTTAGTAGTTAAATATTTTCAATTATAAATTGTTTTATTAATTACAAGAAGATATAACCTGTCGTTGCCAGGTTGCATAAAAAATAACATTAAATTTAGTTAACGTAAATTTTATCTGTAAAAAAAAATATCGATGAAAAGTGCAAATAATCGTTAGAAAACTGCAATGAAGAAATTATTCTGAAAAACTGTTTATAAATTAAAAGAATTTTGAAAATAAAATATAAATAAGCCTATATTATAGAACATCTGGAACAAACAAGATCAGAAACTTCAAAAAATCTTCCATTTTAATTTGGAGAAAATTTCTAAAGACCAAAAAAAAAAAAACAAACATTTAAATTATAGAAGAAGCCCACCAGATGGCACCAAGTGCAAAACTGGGTTTTGCTTTTAATTAGAAATTAAAGTGTGGTGAATTTTTCGAGATTTCTGCCAACACACTAGATAAGAATGTGAACTCAGTGAAAAGAATCAGTAGGTTTAAGTATTACAGTTTTTAAGTTAAGCTGGAACATATACCTAAATTTCATTACATGATCAAATCTGTAATATTTTAAACCAATCAGAGACTTGAACGAGACGAGTGATTATAATGCTTTGGATCTAAGACAGGGGTGGTTAACCCGTTGCCCGACCTGAACATTTTTCCGGCCCGTGAGATTTATCACACTTTTACAAAATATATTTATTTTATAATGGCCAAAGTGGTGAAAACCAATGTATTAAAAAAAAAATACATTTTGTGTGAATCCATATATTTAAAAACTAACTGCCGAAATTATAAGAAAAATTGTACAGATGGTGTACAGATACAATAATATGGCTTATATTGACAGAGATTTATTGGTTTACAGTTATGAGTTCGCAGATTCAGTACAGATGAGTTCGCTGTATTTTTTTAAAAATTCTGTATTATATTTTTATAGTGTGAAAAAATTCCAGTCAAAAGCAGTATTATCTTAGAACAGAGGTGGCCAATCCGTTGCCAGCTTGAATATATTTCCAGCCCGTGAGATTTATTACACTTTTATAAAATATATTTATTTTATAATGGTCAAAGTAGTGAAAACCAATGGATTAAAAATATACATTATTTGTGCATACATATATACAAAAATTAATTGTCGAAATTATGAGATAAAATTAACTTTGATTCGAAAATAATATTCTTGCGAATATATTACAGATATTGCCTGTTTTATTTATGAGTTTGCAGTTATGAATTCGCAGAATAATTAAATTATATTCTGCGAACTCATGATCCGCGCGCATCTTGGAGCATCTAATGTAACAAGTTCTATGTTTCACTTTAAGTGACCTCGGTGACCATCCCTACATACGCACAGTTGATTGTTGATATCAGAGCAAACGAGACTCTTAGTTTAAGTAACTAATAATAACATTTTGTGCTTAACTAGACGAAAATAATAAATTTTCGAAAAAAGAAAGAAAATGACAAAGAAAGAAATATTTTTGTGACTCTAACTTTTGGAAAAATTATCTAAGAATCATTTGTTCATATGAAAAAAAAAGTTTCATCAAGGACAAAATAACAAAAGGTAATAAAAAACTGCTGTTGAAAATGTTATAAATCTGAATTGTGACCCCAATAAAATGTTCTGATTGTTTTGTTGCCCTTTACTTAAAAGTATACCGCCAATGTTTGAATTTGTCTTCAGTCAAAAACAATTGTCATCAAAATGCAGTTTTCATTTTATTTAATATCTTCTTCTATATTAACTTAAACACGCATGAAATTTGATTCGACGGCTTCCTTTTTTTCAAATTTATGAAATTATATTTTTTATTTGTTGGTCATAAATAATATACAATAATCCAAAACTTACTGCTTTTGAAACTTAACGTTGAAAACGAAGTTGATTTGATTGCAGTTTATGGTTGTTTTCTGTCAACTCGATTTTCATACAATGCAAATGGAAAAAGTTCTGCTATTTTAAAAATTCGTTTTCTAATTGATAATATTTTGTTAGTAAATTTATAGAAGCAGCAATTTTTCTATGAATTTCTGGAGAAGTTTTGATAATTAATAATGTTTTAAACTTGATTACTGGATTAAATAATATTCGCATCGTGTTTTTAAAAATGTTTTCATTTTCATTTTAATTGGAATTCACAGTTTTAAAAATAAATTACTTTGTTATCCATCTATATTGTACCATCTTGGCCTATACTAGACCTATAACGGCTCCAAGAAGAGGATCATTTTCAGGTTCATGGGAACACTTTAATTTTTATTTACAAGCATTATATATATATATATATATATACAGAACTCTGGGTTTTTAAAAATTATTATTTACAAAAGGATTAAAATTAAACATTTTAATTTGATTCACAAGTGCAGTTCATGTCAAGAACGGAGAGTTTCAGAGTTCTCGAGTCTACGATGAATTTAAAATACGTAGTCTGCACAGACTTTAATTATCGCGCGGTGTGATACACGAAACCACAAGGAAAAATCGGGAACTCCGGCCTGTTCAGTCACTTCAGAGAAAATAAATACTCTGTCGACTCATCACAAAATTTTCCTCTTTTCTTCTCCAAAATCTCCCTTTAAGAAAATCCCTCAAGAGGAGGAGTTCAGCTTTTCTCACTTCTCATTAGAGTAGCTCATTTATCAGCTCATGGTCTATCACCAATCACGATGGAGCAACTCATGGTGTAGTCCATATTTCATCTGTAATTGTTTCTACCTGTGAAGATCGCGCAGGAAATCGCTAACTTCATGAGTCTCATTATACATGACACTGAATATTTGCTATCAGATTTGAGTGGCAAGTAGCTTTCATTAGTACAAAACACTAATTGCATGTTATATAACTACCCACAATTCTGCTGTCAAATTGAGAGATGTGTTGTTATTATGTACTTGTCAAAGAATATACATTCCTCTCACTTGGGAATGAAATACCAAAATTCTTCCCGTGAGAAAAAATGCTAGCATATTATTTTTCATCATAGAACAACAATATAGGCCAAATGTACATTCTGATACTATCATTCATATGATGTCTAGAACACCAGATGTTTGTCAGACACCAGAACATCAGATGGAACCTGGAACATCAGATGTACATCATTCAAATGATGTACCAGACCAAATACACCAATATCAAAGTAATGCCAACTACTGTAAAGACGTTAACCATCTATTAACCATAAGCCGAATTCAAACCCACTGTCAAATAACTTTGTTTCACTTGTTTTCACTTTGCCAAGAAATGTACCTGGTCCATCAATTACTTACCTGGTCTTAGGATTAAGGACTTGCTAGAAGTTGTAATAAATAATCCCATCTTTGTAATCATAAAATATTATAAGCCAGATTCAAACTTAAATGTCAATATAATACAGAATATCTCAGCGTCAACTTTACAAACTTCTAGAAGGATGTAGACGATACGAAATCTCATTTATTCTACCAAACTATAACTACAAATAGTAAATGTAATGTCTATTGCTTTATATAACACATTAAAAAAAAATAAAATTACAGTTACACAAGAGCCAAAATTAAATTTTATTCATTTCCTTCAAGTGAAAAAAGATTTGGTGATTAACGAAACAAGCGAAAGTAGCCTTTTTGATAAATATACACAAAAATGACTCATAATGATATTTAGATTGTGAATTACATATTAAGAGAAAATGTTATTGTTTACGTTTAATTTCGTGTATTGTTTATACCAGGGGTGGCCAACCCAAATGATCTTGCGGGTCACTTTGAAAATAACGTAGCTACGTAAGCCGAATTTAAAATTATATACCCCCTATTAGATTTAGACCCACTAAACACATTTTTTGGAGTGAAAATTGAAACGTAATGAGTTATTATGTTTGTGTTTATTATTCTTACATATAAAGGATAATATAATAATAATGATACTAAACGCACAGTGTGAAGAAATATATAGCACTAAAAATGAAATATAAAAAATATATAAATATAAACGAAATAAAGAAAATAAAATCATTAAAAAATATTTACTTTACTAGTGCGATATTTGTTTCTCCACTCTTTCACTCAGCTTTTGCAAATCGATGCGCGTGCATCATGAGTTCGCTGAATAAATTTTAATAATTCTGCGAACTCATAACTATAAACTCATAAAAAAAACCCAGCATTATCTGTCATATATTCACGAGAATATTATTTTAAAATCAAAATTAATTTTTCTCATAATTTTGACAGTTCATTTTTGAATATATGGATGCTCAAATGATGTATGTTTTAATATATTGGTTTTTACTTCTTTGGCCATTATGAAATAAATATATTTTGTAAAAGTGTGATACATCTCACGGGGCGGAAAAATGTTCATGACGGGCCACGGGTTGGCCATATGTTTTTAGGTAAGGATTGTTATTTAAACAAATTATTTTGCAAAACGTTTCTTGTCTTGCATCTTTTTTTTTACGTGACAAATTAATTTTTTATGATAAATACTATTTATTCTAAAAATTCTCTCAAGGTAGTACAACTGCGCATAGCAATCCTCAATCTATTGAATATTTCAAAGGCAAACTTCTCAATGAGTAAAACTGGCCAACGAAACTCACGACTTTCTATTTTCGCTGCCATCAATTAAAAACTTGCACATTTTTACAGCATCTGGATATTAGGATGTCGTGAGTAAAATGACGTCATCTAAAGGAAATGGTGAAACCGTTTAGGACTGTTTTCCAAGAATTGGAAGATGAACACAATGAGTGTTTGGCTATTGTTAAAATTGTGTTTGGATCATCTATAAGACGACGACTTTGTAACAACAACCGGAAAACTGCGCACTTGGAGTCTATATATATATGTGTGTGTGTGTAGTGTGTATAGCGAGACCGTGTGCATAAACGATATTCTCTTCTGCGCTTTGTAGAACATTGGTAGATTCTCAATTGACGAAAAAGATGAGAAAGTTAGCGGTAAGTAGTTTTTAAAAGTTCATGAAATATGATTATATTCGGGTTAATCCATTAACTGATAAAAAAATGCGTGAAAAATTTTCTAAATTTGTTAAGCCTAAAAATAATTCTTTTTCTCAAATCAGTCCCTGGACAGTCAAATCACTGGTTGAATTGTTGTAAATTTGGTGTTACCTAATACACTACATCACGGGTGGCCTATCCACTCCCCGCCTTGAATATTTTTCCGGCTCTTGAGATCTATCACTTTTTTTAAAATATATTTATTTTATAATGGCCACAGTAGTGAAGAACAATGTATTCAAAAATACATTATTTGTGAATCCATATATTCAAAAATTGATTATATAAAATTGATTATTGAATATATTCAAAAATTGATTTTAAAAATAATATTCTTGCGAATATATGACAGATATTGCCTGTTTTATTTATGAGTTTACAGTTAAGTAATTAAATTATATTCTTCATTATTATTATTATGATTATCATTATCATTATTATTATATTATCTATGTTTACATGCAAGAATAAAAGTAAACACAAAAACTCATTATGTTTCAATTTTTCACTCCAAAAAATGTCTATTGTGGGTCTAAATCTAATATAGGGATATATAATTTTATATGCTACCTGCAGATTTATAACACATTTCCAAAGTAGCCCTCAAGATCATTCAAGTTGGCCACCGCTGTACTGCATTCTACCAAGTAGAAAGAAAAATGGGATAAATACCAGTTACTGAATAGAAAGTAGAAATGACAAAAAAATCTGTCCCATTCTCAATCTAACATCTTCGTTTTTCAAGTCAGTGAATAAGATATACCACCGAATTGAATTTTCTTTCTATTACATTTTTCCGGAACGCTCCACAATTATGTTACAAGTGATCTTGTTGGCATCATTTATTTTCTTCTCAATATATTCTCATATTTATAAATGATAAATTGACAGAAATACCGGTAGCATTTGTAATACAATCTATTTTTTACCCATTTTAAACTACAAAAATTATAAAATTAAATTAAAATGGCCCTGATTTTTGAAATTTTTTTTTAAAATTTGATTATCACTACTTATTTTTCTTAATTTAGATGATTAACTCCAAAGTATCACCCGAAAACTTCATAAATGGAACCTGATGACTGAGTGACAGGCGCTCGGTGTCAGAGGCTTTCAGTTTCGAGCCCCCGCTGTGCCATGGTGGTTCGGAATTCACTTTAAACCGTAGATACTGGTATAATATGACCGTAGAACGTTAGGCTCACAACTCTACCCTAAAAATAAAACATCTCCTGTCTCGAAATCTACCAATAGGTAGATGACATTGGCACACTATGGGGCTGATGAGTCAGAGTAGAAGAAGACGAAGAAAACTTCATAAATAAAGCCCGGGATAAGGTATTGGATGTACTTCGAATACATCTAGAATACACTGATTTTTAATGTATGTGAAATTATAATAATATATAATAATGATAATATAGGTTTAATCATATGTGAAACGGAATGCTTTTATTTATTAGAAAAATCTATTTCATAAATCAGTAATAATAGGGCATAATTTAACTTTATAATAACAATTTTTTTCTAGTTGAGCATAGTATACTTCGTATATTACTTATGTATACTTCGAGCAGCCTATCAAGGGGCGATGAGGACAGGATTTTTAGGATTAGCTATTTCAAAATTGTGTGACATTCGGGTGGAAACCAAGAAAACTATCCCCAGTCAATGCAAGATGATTTATGAAAGTAGTCATAACCGCTATCTAGCCTCATTTTTTCTGTAAACAGAGACTGCAACGAACGAATTTGAACCTGGGTCCTTCTACACATCCGAAATGCATGTTTCCACTGGGAGGTTTTTAGTTTTGTTTGCCGCTCTACGGCCTTTTTGTGCACACTTTAGACTAATTAGACCGGGACCTACTGTTTATCGTGGATTCCGACATTAACAAACATTCGTGCCACGGCCAGGATTCAACATGAGGTACCAAAGGCCAGAGATCTAGCCAATCGGCCATCATGTCGCCAAGGAAGTTCTAAGTTCAGGGGAAAAAAAAGAACTTCGAATTTTACTACAGTTAAATCTGTGTGAAAGAGTCATTCCGCTTAATTCAAACTGGTGAAAATTCAATGACTGCCTCGTTCCTTTTCATAACAGAAGTGTACATGTTTACTGAAGTTACAAAATTGTTGCTCACTTTTTTTACACTGCATGTTTTTATAAGTATCGATATGCCTATGTAGCGTGTTGGATTTTATCCCGCTGAAATCATAGAAAATTGAAACTCATGTATCTGTTAAGAAAGATTAGAGATTCCTGGCATAGGCAATTACGGATCCATGTTTTCCCTTAAATATGAAGAAATACGCTCTTTAAATTTTTTGTAGTGGCCAATTGGCTAGCGCTCTTTCCTTTGTTAACACAGGCTTCAGGTTCGAATTCTGGCTGTGGCATGGATGCTTGCTAGTGCTTCGGAATCCACTTTAAACTATAGGTCTCGGTCTATTTAGCCCTCGTGTGCACAAAATGACCGTGAAGCGACAAACCAACATTTAACTTTACATTTTTGTTCTTAAACATAATTTATAAGATAAAAATATCAAAACAGTATACGAGTATAAGAAATTGAATAAAATTAAAAAAAAAAAAATTAAATTTTATTTCGCAATCAATTCAATTTTTTATTCAAACGATTATTTCAGTTTTAAAAACTAATCAATTATCAAAATAAAGATATATATATTTTTCACGAAAATAAAACAGCAAAGATTTATATTAAAAGCTTTTATTTTCTTTAAATTTGTGAAATTATTCGAATTTAAGAATCTTAACTGAAATTTTAAATTGTTATCCGCATCTTCAGCTCGCTAATTTTAGTGGAATTTAGGAATAACGACTGCATTTCTGTGATGTTTTTTACAAAAATATACAGAGTGTTCAAAGTGTTATTAGAAAATTTTTTTTTTTGTTCTAATGCAGCTGACAAACACATAGACAGTTGTCTTGGATGCCTTAAGGCAAGCGCTGCACCGACGTTACTCACTTAGCACTACCCAAGAGGTGCGTGCGGCTTGAAGACACCCTACGGACGCGGAACGCTCTACGATCGTGTTAGACCGGACTACGGTTTAAAGTGGATTCCGAGTCACTACAAACATCCATGGCACGGTCGGGATTCGAACCCTGTGTTACCGAGCGCCAAAGCGCTAGCCACTCGATAATCAGACGCCTCTGTGCTCTTATGATTGAAAGAAAAAAAATCGAACATTACCATTATTGCTAAAAAATTGTAGTTTAACTTCAAAACGCTGAAATGCATCGGTTTAATAATTTCTTCAATAGTGCAATAGCCCTATGATGGAGTATTGCCTTTTGTCAGATTCTGAAACATGAGATGCTTTTTTTACGGGATAGGTTTGTCAGCACTACGCCCAAAAGTCATATCAGACCACCACACCACACCACATCCCATCACTGTATCTAGAGCTGAATTGCCTCTTTACAATTTGGGAAAGATGTGGGTGAGAAGTCTGATTGGGTTCTGACAGTCATATGAGACCTGGACCTAAGCCTTAAAGTGGATTTTAAACCACTGCAAACATCCAAGACACCATCGGGCCTCGAGCTCGGTCACGGGTCACTTGGCCATCAGGGCTCCACGTAATAATTATAGCGTATGTGCAGGGTGATTATAATTGAAGTCCAGGGAATAGACAGGGTGATTATAAAAATTCTGTAAAAACGAACCACTCCTAACAATGAGTTCAAATTTGAACTGAAGATACTTGAAGAAGGGAGAAACAGTAATGGCATCAAAAAAAAAAAGTTCCACCGATCTTTTCCATCCAATTTGGTATGACCTTGCTGTGGTGGATGGGCTTTCCACTAACAGTGTCACAACTGTTGAATGACTTGGAAGTCATTTTTTCCGTCAAAAAACCGAAACAATCAAGCACATTGAACACTACAGTTGCTTTAATGTCAATGCTCATGCCAAATATGTTGTCATCTCGATTCAAAATATCACTGGCAGCCGAATTAACTTTCTTTATGCCGCTTACAGCGCCATCTATTAATGCAGTTTGGAACTTTTTTTGATGCCGTATCGTTTACCTTTTCTTCAAGTATCTTCAGTTCAAATTTGAACTCATTGTGACGAGTGGTTCTTTTTTACAGCATTTTGAAAGTGAGACTTATAATCACCCTGCATAATAACTATAATGAGAGTACAGTACAAAATGCATGCAGACAAGTGTGTTTTTCACTGCCGAAGTACTATAAGACACTATTTCTATTCACTAAGGAGAATTGTAAACTGCTTTTTTCTCTTTTTTTTTTTTTTTTTGCGGAAAAATATACATGCTAGTTCTTAATTTTGGAAAAAAAAAAACTCTTCTCGCATGACTGTTCAATGTTTTTTTCCAATTCCTTCTATTAGCTCAGTTTTTCAAATATTAATTCCTTCATTAAATTTAATTAATTAATTTTAGTTTTTTTTTTAGATTTAAGTTACATGTATCTAGATAATAGATGGCGCCAGATGTAAGAGGAAAATTTCAACTTTATTTGTAAAGGACTTTTCTCCAATATAGTGAAAAAAAAAGTAGGAATTGACTTAAAAATTGTTTTTTACATTACTTGTTTGTTCGTATATTTTTAGGTTCTTTCACTACTGGTTGTAGTAGTTTGCCTTTCCATGCAAATCATCAAAAGTCAAGATTATGGTGATAATGGAGGAGGAGGCCCTGGAGGAGGGTGGCCACGAGGAGGAGGCCCTGGAGGAGGGTGGCCACGAGGAGGAGGGAGGAGGTAGACAAGGAGGCTTTGGAGGTGGATCAAGTGGCTATGGAGATAATAGTGATTATGAAACTGATGGACAAGGAGGTTATGGAGGAAGAGGAAGAGGAGGAGGACCACCAGGAGGAAGAGGAGGCTCACAAGGAGGAAGAGGAGGCCAACAAGGAGGAAGAGGAGACCCACCAGGCGGAAGAAGAGGCCCACAAGGAAACTCACAAGGAGAAAGAGGTGGCCCACCAGGTGGAAGAGGAGGACCACAAGGAGGAAGAGGAGGTCCACAAGGAGGATATGGAGAGGAATCAAATGACTATGGAAATGGTTACGATAATGTAGGGCAAAGTGGTTATGGAGGTGGTAGACAAAGAGGATTTGGATCAAATTGAGGAGGAAGAAGTGTACCAGAAAGGCCTGGTGGAAATCCAGGCACTTACAGAGAATGAACAGCATTGAAATTCTATAAATATTGGTAAAAATACTATTTACTTACTATACATTGAAGCAATGATATTCTTATTGTTAATTTTAAAGTAATTAAACATCTATGGTTAATACATAAGGTTTGTTTACTTGAAAATAAATCTTTCAGTCTTCTGTCAAAATTGTCGAACAGTTTACATAGGTACTATATGGAAGATGAAAAATGATTAAAATTGTGAATGAAACTTTTTGTATATTAAAATAATGTGTTAAAATATTTTATTACAAATACTTCAAAGTAATTTATTAAGATTTAATAGTTCTATTGATTTAATAAATTCTTTTTATTAACATGTATTCATATAATTTTATGCAGAAATTTAGTTTAACGAGGCTTAAAATACAATAATAAAAAAGCATGGAGCAAGTTTTGAATTTTTCACAAATTTATTACAACACGTATACAAATTTACATAAACATAATTTTTACATTTGATTAAAAATTATTATTTTACATTATATTTATTCATTTTATGAACAGTAAACTATTTAATCAAACTACCAGATAACAAATGAAAATTAATTTCAAACACAAATTTTTGTATTGTTAATAAATCAAATTCATATTGTTTTAATTCCTATTAAAATTGATTATCAGAATCACAATAAATTAAATATAAAAGAACTTTATTGATTTTTTTACTTGGAGGAACTAATTTGTATTATAATCCTATTAAATTTTCTTAAAAGTGGGCAGTTTGGTGAATGTTTTGTAGAACAATAAATACATAGAAACTAAATATATATAATAAAGGACAAAGTAGCTCCGTTATAGGTGTTTTATTTTAAGGTTTTTGTGGTTTTAAAATTAGGGAAAAACATCTAATGTTTTAAATTTTCATTTGATTTTATATTTTAATTGATTCAAAGATATAGTAAAATTATCTTTGTTGCTCTTGATATTTTAATATCCATATTTATTTGATGAAAATTAACCTTATTTGACTGAAAAATACATAAATTGTAGTATAAATTGCAGTTGGGCTGCTGTATCATAACTGGGTAAGGTTGGGTTGACATACTTGAAGCACAGCTTTATTTACACTCACACAAACATCACACACATACAATTACAGAAGAACCGGATACCTAGGCAGGTCGGTAGGAATTTACTAGACATACAATTACAGACAATATGTAACACATTTAAAGACATATAATTATAGATTAGAGGAAGGATTCCACTTTTAAGCCCAAAACCCGATATTCAGATATGCGCAGGGTGTGCGAAAGATACTTCCTCTCTGGGTGAGGGTCTGTAAGTCAACTTATAAGCGTTAAATATATTTCCTCTCGGGATGAGAGACTAAACTAAACATTTCTGAACAGATGGTCAAGTTGCACTGTACTTCCTCTCGGGTGAGAGTCTCAAGGCCTACTGACCATTTCTTCTGAATGCCACAGAATGCGCTCTTCACAGTGTGTAAGAGGAAGCATGATTGAAAAATATATAAACTAAAGAATATATACATAAATATATATACAAAAATTATATTTTTATTTTTATTACTAAAAATATAAATACAGTAAAGATGTCTATTCAAGCTTAAAATAAAAGATAAAATATTTTAATCTACATTAACTAAATTGATATACTGCAATGTATAAGATCGAAATGAAAGAAAAATGAATCAATCGAAGTTAACAGAATAAAAATTCGATTTTGAAGAAAAGAGGGGGAAAAAAAAAGTAGCAAAGTTAAAAAATAACATAAATATACTAATAGGCGAAAAGCAGAGGGAAAAAAAAATCATCTCAGACAGTAATGCCCTCCTATCATTGCCATTCATGAACTGTTCGAGCCATATATGAACAATTCATGTACACATAAGTCAAGGAAATATCCTTCTGTGTAGAAAAAGAAGCAAAAATGGTTAGAAACAACTGTCAAACGAAACTAATTCTTTTCAAACAAAATAAAATTCTTTTGAAATAAAACTAAATTCTTGCTTTGAAAAATCCAAAGTAATTAAACAAAACTAATAACACATTCTCCATGTAAAGAATTTCATTAAAAAAATTACAATTAAGATTAATCTATTATTCAAAAAGAAAGAAATTGTAAAAAATATATATACTATACTGTGCCCAAAAAGTAAGAATAATTTTTTTTTTCAAAAACTCTTTATTTATTCTTCCAAATTTATTTCATCTCCTTCAAAGTAATCCCCTCCAGACACAATGCACTTATGCCAACCTTTTTTACAATCCTCAATTCATGCTAAAAAGTCATCGGCACGGATGGCCTTCAATCAACACAAAACGGTGTCCCCGGAGTGATTTTTGAGTTTAGGGAATAGCCAAAATCACACGGTGGGAATCGGTGGTTGTGGAAAGATATGGGTTTCATTTTTTGGCGAAAAAGTCATGAAGAATCAATGCTGGAGAAGAATGAAGAATGAGCTGGCGCATTCAGTGTTTTCGGTACCAACCGAGATTTGACGCGTTTAAGGCCCAAAATGGAATGGACCGATCCTATTGAAATTCCAACATCAGCAACAAGGTCTCTAATTATAAATCGACGGTTTGCAAGCACTAAATCTTTAATTTTTTGGACGTGAGCTTCGTCGGTTGAGGTGGAGGGTCGACCAGAGGGCTCTTTGTCTTCAACGCGTTCTCTGCCTTCTTTGAACTATTTATACGACTTCTAAACATATCTTTCCGATATAAGAATGCACACCGAATGCCTTCTGCAACATTCTCTACGTTTCCGCAAACAAAATGTAATGCAAGTTCTTTGCACAATTAATTCAGACATTGCAAAACTCGCCGGAATCAGTTGTAGCGTCTCACAAAGCCAAGCGTAACTCCAACACTAATGAATATTTTGACGTGAAATTTCGCACAGATGTCAAGGACAGTGCCAGCAACCTAAAAGAAATAGAAAAAAAATTGAAATTCCATAAGCCTCGGGAATTTTAAATTGAAAATTGGTCTTGCTCTTTTTACACAGTATATATTCTGCTGTAATAAAATCAAAAAAATTATTAGTTTTGTTTGCTTATTCAAACTGCATCATGTCCAAGTTCTAATTTAAACAAATTTTCTAAACTAAACTGTGGTCTGAGTGGATGTTAATAGCCACTGAATGTCAAAAAAAAGTATTGTATAAGAACAATGGGATAAGGGAAACCTCGAAAGCTGGTACGTACAATTTATTTTATAATATTTTTGCTCGGGACGTCCTTTTACGAATAAAGATTTCATTGTTCGCGGCCGGCATCATCCAACTGTGTCGCACTTTGTAAAACAATAGTAAATATATAAACATTTTTACTCTTGAATATATTGGATGATAAAGAAGAATTACCATTCAGAAGAAGTTTGTTTGTAAATGTCGAAATCACGCATTGGATTACGATTAAACTTTGAATATTATCACTCGAAGACACGTGGAAGTTGTGTTTTCTGTCGAAAGGAAACTATATTACTAATGTGTCCAAAAAGTAAGACCATTTTTCAATTTAAAATTCCCGGGGCTTATGGAATTTCAATTTTATTCTTTTTTAGGTTGCTGGCACTGTCCTTGACATCTGTGTGAAATTTCACGTCAAAATATTCATTACTGTTTGAGTTACGCTTGACTTTGCGAGATACTAAAACTGATTCCGGTCGATTTTTGAAATGTCGGAATTCATTGAGCAATGAACTTGCATTCAATTTTGTTTGAGGAAACGTATAGAACGTTGCAGAAGGCATTTGGTGAGCATTCCTATATCGGAAATAAATGTTTAGAAGTGGTATAAACAGTTCAAAGAAGGCTGAGAACGCGTTGTAGACGAAGAGCCCCTGGTCGACCATCAACTTCAACCGACGAAGCTGATGCCAAAAAATGAAAGATATGGCCCTTGCAAATCGTCGATTTACAATTAGAGACCTTGCTGATGATGTTGGAATTTAAAATGAAACCCATATCGTTCCACAACCACCGTATTTACACCGTGCGACTTCTAGCTATTCCCTAAACTCAAAAAACCACTCCGGGGACACCATTTCGAGTCGATTGAAGAGATTCAACGTGAATTGCCGCGCGCTTTGAAGGCCATCCCTGTCGATGACTTTTTAGCATGCATTGAGGATTGGAAAAAAAGTTGGCATAAGTGCATTGTGTCCCGAGGGGATTACTTTGAAGGCGATGAAATAAATTTGAAGAATAAATAAAGAGTTTTTTGAAGAAAAAAATTGGTCTTACTTTTTGTTCACAGTAGTATATGTTTATGATTAAAAAAATTCTGGAAGCCTTACATTTTTTTTTGTATTGTTGAATTCCATTTCGCTGCTTTATTAAAATAAATCGACATAATGAATCAGTGGTTTCGAAATGTTTTTAAAGCAAGTAATTATTTTCATCCTATATAAATCGTTTGCCCTTCTTGTGATTGTCAATCGCAGGTTAAAATTCACAGCGATTTGCAATGTAATGTACTGACTGGTGAAGTGCTAACATGCGTAGGAATTATGACATGAGTTATTGCCGAAACGAGTTTCTAGCGTGCTTTTGTTGCCGAGCAACTGCTGACATCAGGTCTCTTGCAGTTAGACGGCCGCCTGGTGGCCAAGTGTCTAGCACTCTGGCCTTTGGTACCACAGGCTTCAGGTTCGAATCCTGACTGTGCCAGGGATGTTTGTAGTGGTTCGGAATCCATTTTAAACTGTAGGTCCCAGTCTGTTTATCCCTCTATAAACCAAATCAAACCTTGCAGTTAGACAGATTCCTCTATAGAACTTGTACAGAGTTTCTCAGTTTAGGTGTGGACCAGAGACAAATGCTTTCTGTTACTCTGTGGCTATCGTATCATGGCTTCATTTAGAGAATGCTGAGTTTTTTTTTTTTTTTTTTTTTTGAAAATTACGTACATGCGTCAATTATGTTATACAATGAATTTTACATTTAAAATACTAAGCTGTGGTTGAATGTTTGGTTTATGGCAGACACCAGTAGACATTGCTTTCAGAAAGGATGAAACTCCATAATAATTATAACAGCTTGTTCAAGTATCGATAATCAGTTTGCCTGGTTTTAAGTTTTCCATCTTTTCTCCCATATGACACAAATGCGAGGCATCCTGATAGTCCTCGAAAATGACGCCCTCTTATCGGTATTGTACATCTGTGGCATATACAGCATATTTCAGAACCAGGTTTTGATTTTCTTAAATTCGTTACTTCCCTTAAAATTGAGCCAGATTTGAGTATTGCTTTAAGAATTTTGCTAATGCTGTTCAAATGTGTTTCTACAGGCGAAAGAATTTTTCAAAATTAACAAGTAATATCAAATTTTTTTTTTTAAAAGTCAATTCCTTCTTTTTTTTTTTTTTTTTCACTCTATTGCAGAAAGTCCTTTATAAATAATTTTCATTCATTTTTTAACTTTATCTGGCGCCATCTATTGGTAGATACATGCAACTTAAATTTAAAAAAAAAAAACTTAAATTAATTAATTAAATTTAATGAATGAATTAATATTTGAAAAACTGTGTTAACATCCAGTGCCATCCACTACAAGTTCCAAAAAAAAAAAAAATGCATCTGAACTTGAGTGGATGAATAAAAAGTATTTTATGAAAGATTGAAAATTTTAACAAAATATATATAGGGAGAGTGTGAGCTAATAGAAGGAATTTAAAAATGTTAAAAAATTATTTAAAAACTTTATATATTTAAAATCATCTTAATGGGGTTGCAAGATTGGCCATAAATTATATAGTAAATTAGATTTGAAAGAAGTTAACCGCGATTTTGCAAAATAGAAACTTCTAAAGAGATTGTTTTAACTTAGGTTTGGACTTCTTATATTACCACAACACGATTACCGTGGTAATATAATATATTATATTATTGTACTAGTTTTGCTTATTGTTTTAAAAATGCATTTAAATTATCTCAGGAAATAGTAGGTACTAATTTTACTTCGTAAGTCCGTTGTCGTTAACTCGTTAAAAATGTAAATTCTTTTTCAATAAATCAATTTTTTGTAAATATGTGTTACTGTCTTAAATTAGTATTATCTTGTATGTCCTTTTTCTGATTTACATGGTTCTTTTGTAAGTCTATTTTGCTTCTTTTTTTTTTTTTTTTTTGCAGAAAATTTTTTTGAAGTTAAGGGAGGGGTATTCGAGTTTTATACAGCGAGCAAAAACGCTAGGGCCTGCCTTTAATCATTGTTGCTGTGGCATCCTATATAAGCGGAAACGAGGTATTCTATGTATAACGGGAATCTAACTAAGTGATTCCCTGGCACTACAGTCCATGTTGGACCATGGCCGTCTGCCTACTGTCAGATTCCGAAACAGGAGATGTTTTCTCTAAACGAGGTAGGTTGTCAGCCCTATGCCCAACAGTCAATATGACTGTGGGCTACAGACAGTATGACTCAATATGGGACATATTGTTTAAAATGAATTACGAACCACTACAAACATCCATGGTACCGCCTGGACTCGAACCCGAAACCAGTGGCACCGAATGCTAGTCACTCAGCCATCAGGCCCCCATAATGTAAATCTATATCGTTTTATTTATCGGAATGCTTCAGTTTGAAACTCTGCAAGCAAACCAAGTTTGAAGTTACTGATTTATCGTGTGTGTGCGACTAATCCTCAATGTCCTGCAGTGCGGGACAGGCATCCCATGAGTGATTTACTCATGGATGAAGGGAAAGGGGGCAGCTTCTGTTGTGATGGAGCACACGTAGGTAGAAGTCTGACTTTGGCTCCGTGGCGCTCTTACAGTCATATGAGACCGGGACCTACGGCTTAAAGTGGATTCGACCCCAACTACAAACATCCATGGCACCGCCGGGACTCGAAACCTGTGGTACCGAGGGCCAGAGTGCTAGCCATTCGACCATTCAGGCTCCTGATTTATCGTATTCGTCCCTAACATAAATACGGGTAAGTTGGAAAGTCTCAACATTGAATCTGAGGAAGAGGATGTGAATTCTCTACACGAAGTTCCTGTGGGTGCTTGTTCCAAATTCCAATGGCACAAAGTGGCGGAAAATTTATCAGAGTGCTATAGTGTAAAAGTACAGTGGAAGCAAAAATCACTTCATTTAATTAATTTAAGAAAATAAAATTTTATTATATATAAAATAAAAGGTAAACTTACAAAAACCATATTTTGATTTTAACTTAAATAGATTAAATTATGTTTTCTGCAACCAGCCAGACAGCACTCTCTCCTTTTTTTTCTCCACAAATCGACGACGATTTGCCAGATTGAAGAAGAACCTTGGTTGCTTAGCAACCTCTATCTCCTGCTTTGTGAATGAGAGAAGTTTCTTAAGCTTTAAGCCCATTAATTAGATAGAAATTTACTTATTAATTATTTATATTTTTATTAATTAATAAAAAAATTTATTTATATATAATTTTTTTTTATATTAGTATTATAATTTTTAAGAAGGGAATAAAAAAAAATAAACAATAGAAACAAACAAAAACAATTGAAGGGAAAATTATGACTCAGCGGAGAAACTGCATGGTAATTCGCAAAGGAGGATATCGAAACATTAATGAATAATATTCAGAACAGCGCGAGGTCATTTGCGATTTTTGAAATTATAAATGTCGTAATCATAATTGCCGAGATCATTCAAAACAGAATTATTAATATTTGGAATGGAGTTATAAAACTTTTGTGCAATTTTATAAGCAAATTGCTTAAAACTTGGGATGATCACCACAAATCCTACACACGTCATGGGTTTTATACATGAGTGACCGACGTCACAACCAATCATATGCTTTCAGCATATGACATCGGACTCAGATGTAAACAAATGAGATTTGATTCATCAATTGGATGGTCCATTAGTCAACAAAGAAAATCAACAATACTTAATAGACACTTTAATCAAGAATTCATGGACCAACTCTTAGAAACGTAAATAGCAATGGACAAAAGCATTTTTACATTTTCTTTCTTTCAGATGCCTTTTATATTTTTTTTGAATATTAAAATGAAAGAGAAAGGTAAAAATAAATTGCTGAATTGTTCTCGAATATCAAATAAGAAAACCATTTTTTTTTGGCCAAGCAAATATAGTTTAATAAAAGATTTCTTATTAATAAAAAGAAAGAAATATTAAAAAATGTATTTCTTAATACATTTCTCGATACACTAAGCTCCTCTTTAAATGATACCTTAATTAAAGATATCTGGAATGTAAATGTGAATGACACATGAATGAATGTAAATGACACATACTCCGGAAACTTGTAGAAAATCAACTGCTTTGCCACAGATATATTTTATCTTTATCAGATAGCTTTTTTGCTTTTCTCAAGAATGTTCATCTCATTTTGGAAACGGTACGTAGCTGAGTGCATAAAATATCAATCATTGACTAAAATTCGAAGTGTGAAGCCGAGCATTTTAAAGGAGTTCGATTTAAAAATCCGACTCCCAACTCTTTTGTAAAAGCAATTTTTGTTTTAATTATAATTTAAATTTTTTTCCAAAATTTTTGAAACTAATTTAAAAATTAAATGTTAAGGAGGCAATACAATAAACCAGTAGCAAAGATAATTACTGCAGCATACTAAGCGTTGAAAGAATTTCTTTTATCACTGAGGCTTAGAAAAAGTAATTTTGAAACATCAATAAAAGAAGATCTTACAGAAGTTATTTAATTATTAAGAGTCGGGATTCGGAAATTTTTTGTGAACTCCCCACCCCTGAATTCTATTTCCGCATCTCATTTGCCATGCTCACTAGCCATCATGGTGTTCGTTTAAACAATTACAATGGTACGTTTATATTAACATTCATTTTTCATTTAATGTTTTACATTATAGAAGAAAAAAAGGACGTGAGATGGGGGATGATTAGATTTTCTTTTGTTTGTCTTAAATTATTCTAAAATACTTTAATATATGCTAATTTGGCACTTTTTAATACGATATTTGTATTTTTTGTAAGCAAATTTAGAGTACGAGAACTTTTCAAAATTTAGAAATAATTAAAAATTATTGCACCATCAAGTCCTTGCTCATGACATATTATTAAATCCCAACCTTTCTCGTACAGAGATTTCACGATTTTTTCTTCCATTTGAACATCTTGGGTTGTATAAAAATTAGTGAAAACAATGCGACATTTTGAGGTTACCATATGATGTTATTCTTAACTTTAGATGCTAATAAGGCATCTGAAGTTAAGAGTATTTTATATAATTATGAATATTAATTATTATATTTATGAATATTATGAGTATCTGAAGTTAAGAGTATTGTGAGTATTTTAACACACCATGTATAAAACTCTGAATTATACTTTGACTAGTACTCAATGAAAGATAGAAAATTCCCCTTATTTCAAGGTTCAAGTCTCTTACTAGTCCACGAAAAGTGACAAGTGATTACATTTAGGATTCTGTCAACAACTTTGGCCTGAAGATATTTTCATCTTCCATTCTTTCATCTATTCCAATTATTATTATTTTATCTATGAGTCAATTTAATTATTTGAAAATTAGCTCTTTGAGCCTATATTTATGATGTTCTTAAAAATGTTTTACTTTTGAATAATCTGAATGTAACTCATTTAATAGATATTAAAATTCATTCTAATTTCTAATTCAGAATTAGTTTTGAATTGTAAACACCAAAATCCCAAATGTTTTTTTTTTTTTGACAGTAGGAAGATGGCTACCATCACCTCGTAATGTGTTGCTTATGCACTGCGCATTCCATTTGACACTTTCCATTTCAAGCGGTACCGTCTACAAACTGCAAAATATGGCAACTAAAGTCTTTGTTGGGCTAATCCGTATATTTACAATTATAGAAAAGTGATCCCTGCTGTGATTGATCGGCTAACCATTTTAAAATTCAAGATAGCTATTTGTAAGTAAAATAAAATAATTCTGAATGCTTATTACATTCTAGAATCTAGTTTTCGTATCTTAAAACCTATGTTTTTGAAGAAAAATGGCCCCGCATCTTCATATGTTTGTGTAGGTGCCCGTTTGTGTAGCGTCTTTTCTATTTTGGGAGACTTCGTTGTATATCAAAGCGGGAAAGTGTATTTGTTAAATAATGTATCTGTTACTTAGGGGTTGAATGTTTAGCACATTTGTTATTCATTGATACTTACATTTTTTAAGATCTCTATGCAAATTGACTATTAAAAATGTAGTTTATAATTATTTCAAATGAAATTCATTCGAATACGTTGTTTTTCCTGGATAAATAATTAAAAACAAATATATATATATATATATATAAAAGATTGCTTACAAAATAACACATTTATGAGTAATATTATAATTTAGCATTAATAATTAATAACAAAAGCAATTAAATGAACATTAGTTATTAAATGAATTTTATAATCATATTCAATATATAATTGAATTGTAAATAAATATCTAAAGAAAAATTACATGGTCTCTAAATCATGTACTTTACAAAATTCTCTATGAACTTAACAAAATGTTTTTATATACTTGAATTAATAATTCAATTTAATTAAAGGGTAAAACTTCTGTATGTGATTATACTTAATTTCTGAATCTTTTTACATACTGAAAAAAAATGTTTTTTATAGTTTAAAAAATTTCTGCTCTTTGATTGTCTCTCCTCGAAAAAAAAAAAAAAAAAAAATATATATCACTCTCAAAACTATCTTTTTATCTGAAAAAAAAAAAAAAAAAAAATTGTTTTTTTTTCTTTGTACCTTTTTTTTTTTTTTTTTTTTTTTTGTATCAGTAATAAATATTTGCTCAAAACATGAGAAATAAAATAAGGGTTATATTGTTATATTTTATGACTGAAATAAAACACATTTTTTTCACCCATTTCTAAAATTATGCATATTTTTATTAAAGCCAAAAGAATTTATACAATTTGTAAATTAGAATTGATTATAAGTTATTATTGTAGTTTACAGTAAAAAATTTTTCTGATTTTCCTATATGTTTTGAGATAATTAGCATTCTTAATAATAATAATAAAAAAAGTTTTAAAATGTAGTATAGCAATACACTATGCAGTATTACTTTTACACACACACACACACATCTATAAATATTTTATGACTGTCCATAAAGTTATTTTATAATTTGTTCAATGTATCCAGATTATTTTATGCCGTCAATTTTAATCTCTATATAAAGATTTGCATGCAATTGTCAACTTTGTAGTTTTTATAAAATTATTACATAATTGCATTTTAATTTGTGCCATAATAGCTAATTTTACAAGCAAAATATGGTGAGTTAAAAGCAACTAATATTTTTTTAAAGTTTTTAATTTTAATATTTTTAGTTTAATTTAAATTTTTTATTACAACGTTAAAAAGAGTAACATAAGATGTGAGTATTTTTTAGATATTTGCTATGGCTGAATGAAACTTTTAATAGTTTGGTTTTTATTTTAATTTACTTTAATCACAAAACAAAATTATATTGTTTTAAATAAATCAAATTCATGAAAATAAATTAATAAATCATTTATTGTTGAATCAATATTTAACATTGTGCCAATTTAATATTTGAAGCAAATCTTTATTATGTGTTATAAAATTAAATTTCATGAAAAGAAAGAAACATCATATGCAAAAACAATTAAACATTTTTTTGTTATGAAAACATTTTATATTTGTCAGTGAATTGGGAAGGATTTAACTCACAGTAGTATATATAATATTAGGAATTATTTTTAGCCAAATTGCAAAATAGGGGCCATTGGGATTTGGCAACTTTTTCGTGGTGCCAACTGGGAGATAAGTCACCATATATGGTAACCCAGGCTTTTTGTACAGCTTGCAATTACCTTCATTTACAATCGCAACCCATTACTTGGTGCACTTTAACAAAAAGATTTTTTGATGCCAAATCCCAATGACCCCTATTCTATAATTTTGTGTTATTTTTAATGTGGGAAGCTGTTTTATAGTTTTAATTTTTTTTAAATTATATATTCATTAGAAGTATACATAAAACTAAATAAAGTGTTGCACATAAAAATAGTATTTATTCGTCATTATTGCATTATGTAAACGTGCCAAGATGATTGCTAAGGTTTCTCTGGATATGCTGATTTTAATTTACCATTAGGACTGCTGGCTATGTGGCATTATTGTAGGCTTCATAATAATGAAGAAATAAAAAAAAAAAAAAAAAAAAAAAAAAAAAATGAGGAAAATTAACTGAATTTGAAATATAAATTAAGATTAGTTATATTTAGATTATAATTGATAATTGTAGTTGGTTACTAAATATTAAAAAATTTTATTGAAAATTACAATATTTTAATGTTTTTTTTATAGGAAATACAAGTAGTGGATCAGATGTATTCTAAAAGAGTACCAAAGTCTTTATAAAAGCATATTTTTGCCTGATGTGATGAATGAAAAATATGGGCATCCTGTTTTTCTATATTCCTTTAATAGTAAGGCTTTTGTTTAAATTATGTCTTTCAATCCTAATTTTTTGGAGGAGAAAGGTACCAAACAAATAAAATAAAAACCAAGACAAATATCATCTGCTTCTGAATATTTTATAATTTCTTTTTTATTCAAGTTAAACTCTCAGTTTTTAAATTTTTTTATAACTTACATTTGCATTTTAAATTATTATCAAATTATACAAATTTTGTATTCTGTAATTTTCTCTTTTTTTTTTTTTACTGTATGAAAATAGTTTTTTTTAATTGAAAAACAGAAATTATTAAAAAGAAATATTTTGCAGCATTTATTATTATGGAACTGCTATAAATTGCCAGTATATAACTTCATGTAGAGGGTATTCCTAAGCACTCATTCATTCACTCATAATTACCGTTACAAGTAGTACTGTTAGTAATAATCTTGACATTTAAATAATGAGGTCTATAATAAGCATTTTGTTTTAAGTTAATAATATCTGTCTGGATATATTACATAAATTCCTTTAAAAAACCTGATTAAATATTTAAAAGGGATCTAACGATCTATAACACATCTAATTAAATACAGTACATTTTGTAGTATAAAAGCTATATTTTCTCTGATAGCACTACTGTCTTCTTATTATACCACTTCTGTCAATAGAATGATATAAAGTTAATTGAAGTTATTTATCATCCAAAAATTAGCTATTTGCTTTTCTATATTTCATCTGTACTTATATGTCTTAAAAATTAAGTATTTTATTTTGAACTAGCAGATATATCTCAGTTGCAGAAAATAAAATTTTAATTTCTATCTATATGAACAAATAAAATATGTAAGTACAAATTTTTTAAATCAAAAGAAATAAATTTGTGAACATCATGATAACATTAAATATAAATTTTTATATAGAAGTTAGCAAGTGGATGAATATGAAAACTTATACATCAAAAGAAAATCTTAATAAAAGTGCAAAAAATGTAACAAAAAAATAACTGTATATACGATCAGAAGCAAAATGTCAAAATATTGCCTGGCAAATCATTTTTCAGTTGTAATTAAAAAAAAAAAAAAAAAAATGATAAGATTACTGGCACTATATGGTGCATAAAACTCTGGTAGCAATAAAAATTTCTTTAAAAAAAATGCAGCTAAGAATTTTTCACAATTTTTAGTTATGTATCATATAAAAATATAAATTAAGAAAAATTTTACTTTTATAGTTTCTAAGCTTTAAGCAATACAGACAAATGATGTACTTGTTTTATGTATGTGTATAGAGATTAACAAATAATTCAGCCTGTTTTTTAACTTGAAAATTTTTGTTAGACATGTAGTTAGATTAGAATTTAGTCTAGTAAAATGTGTTTTGAAATTTTAACTGAAACAATGTTATTTTATGTGATTAATTTTATATTTGCCAATTAGTATATTTTCTTTCTGTTTATGTTATTTATATATTCTATAATTTAGTTTAATTTGTTTCATTTGTAGATTGTTTGTTTAAAAATAATATCCAAGTTTTAAAGGACAATTCTGATGACACTGTTTAAGATAAATAAAACAAAAATACAATAATTGGTATTTAAATTTTTATTGTTAATATGTTTTTGCTTTAAATGTTCCATGATAACAGATGCATTTGTATAAGTTTTTATTCGATTATAGCTATTTTTTGTTTTATCTATCTATCTATTTGTTAATTTAGAAAATTTAAATAGGCTGTTGTTCATTATAACTGAATACAGTTGCTCTGTGATTTTCTTTGGCAATGCTATGAATTGCAATTAAATGAAAAGAAAATTCTGCCATCAACTATTTATACTGATAACAAATATATCTCAAAGTGATTACAAATAGTATTTTATTGCATTAAAATTTGTTTCCTTCTCAAATTCCAGTGATATCATTATGACTTTTTAATAATTCATTTCTATCATCTTTTTATTACAATAATGATTTATTTAATGTTTATTTTTAAATATACATTAAGAGGAAAGGGTAGATTTCACTTAACTAGCAAGTTCTAAATTATAAAATTTTTTTCTGTTTGTTAATACCAGTTTAATATTGCAATGTTTCTTCTGATATTTGTAAAACAAGAGAAGAATAAACATGATCACAAATGTCAACAATCTTAGTACAAATATACAAAAAGTGTTAATTCACCAACAAGGCAAGATGTCATTGGCATCAAATTCATAGTGTTGCCAAGTAGCATTGTTAAGAAGTTGGTTCGCTTGTAATGAATTAATACCTTAAAAGGAATGATTTATAAATTAACTGTTTTTTAAGAAGTAATTTGTTCATAAATTTGTTGGAAGTTTTTTTTTTTTTTTTTTTTTTTAATATTTTACTGCATAAAAGTTGTTACTTAGATTAAAATTTAAGTTTTAAAATGTCTTCAATTTAATTTCTTTTTTAGTTGTGGTTTGAAGTGATTAATTTTACTTTAAATTTAAGCTTAGTTTTAATATAGTCAACTTGATCAAAAATTTATAAAGAAAATAGGCAAAAAAGCATAAGACTCTCATCATTATATAAATTGATGCTAATATTGTAATGTTGGTATTAATAGTTCATATTGCAATGCTGGTATTAACATATTAATAGTTAATTTGTTGGTATGCATTGGTATTAATATTTTTATAAAATATGCAATTTTTGTATTTGTAGTTATTTATAACTAATTACAGTTATTTATTAATTAATTTCATTTTTTACATTATCAAATCAATTGAATTCCTGCTTTAGTGCAGCAAACTTGTGTTTTTATCTCTGTTGAAAATTAATTTGTTCATCTCTTAATGTTTTTTTTACTTATTTTGTCATTTATCATTTAGAGTTGTTTTTAAATGTAAACAGCATTTTACTTTGGTTTCCTTTTTTTTGAACTATATCTACTGAAATCAAATAAGCTCAGATTTCCATTATAATTATCATTATTATATGTTGAGACATTTATTTATCTAATATCATAGCTTTTCACATGAATTTATATATTTTTATCTTACAAATGTTATCTTTAACATCTCATATTGGAATTAAACTGATAAATCTAAATAAAAACTTTGTATAGTTTTAAAGTTATGTAAAAATTTTCAAGATACAAATTTTGATATGCTTATGGCTTCTAAACCTTTTTAATATTTGAATTATTAAGACTTAATGATTTTCTCTTTAATATAATTTCATTCATGTGTATTATGAAAATTTACATATCAAAATTTTAAACATTCAATTTTATAAATTGCATTTTAAGTTTAAAATAGTAAGAATAAAATGTGTATGAAATTTTTATCAATGTAGATACATTGATAAAATTTCATACACATTTTTATTCTTACTATTATTCTTGTATTTTTATTCTTGTATTATGGAAAGAATGTTTTGAAAATTTGAAGACTTTTGAAATTTTAGTTGAAAATTAACCTTTCTTATCTATACTTAACATAAAATATTAAATGTCATTATTTTGATTTGAATAAATTTTTGGTTCTAATATTTATTTTTTATTACAGATAAGTGCACTTATTAATGCCTTGGATGACAATAATATGTAATAATGTCTATTTCTGATATTGCACCCTTTCCTGTTCTTGAGAACAAGATCAAAGTTCTTCCTCATTCTTGTTTCATTTGTAGCAAGGCATTTGTTAGAAAGAATACACTTTTAAAACACTATCGGGAACATACTAAAGAACTTGGCGAAAATTTAGAGAGATTTGAGGAAGAGAAGGCTAAATATTTAGCTAAAAAATACCCTAACCAAGTAATTACTATCGAGAACACAGACAATGTTCTAAATGAAAGTCAAAGTATTCAACAAGCCAAAAAATTTCAAAATCAAATCCTCAATTTAGATGGCTCTTATCATAATGCAATATTAGATATTTATCCTGGTCTTGCTGATGATGTTGAACAAAATGGTGATCACAGTGTTATTCAAAATCTTGATTCAAATGATATTATCATAACTAATATGGATTCTAATACTGTTATGGTTCAAAACTTAGATCCAAATAGTATTGTTGAACATCTTGAGCCTCAACCACTTGTTCATAATTCTTTTCCTATACCCTTACCTTCCCATGAAAAAGAAAGGCATGGCTGTACAATATGTGGCAATTGTTTTTCAGCATCTAGCAGCCTTAAACGACACATGTTACTTCATAAAAATGAGGAGGAACAACGGGAAATATGCCAATTTAGTTGTGCTATATGCAATGCTAAATTTATTAGAAAAATTTCTTTAAAAATCATTATCGAATTCATAAAGGTGAAGAAACTTTGACCTGCAAATTATGTGATGAGAAATTTTTTGCAAAAGTTGATCTTAATTCTCACAAAATGCTGATGCACAAATTGAAGTCCAAAAAAAGTCAGAATTCTCGTTATATGTGTGAAATTTGTTGTGCTGATTTTTCAAAAAGAGTGCACTCAAGATGCACTATTTAAGTCATCCAGAGGAACGACCATTTGTGTGTGATATATGTAATGAAAGTTTTTCTATGGAAAGTGTTTTCTTGAACACAAGCTGTTACATGATGAAGATTTTGCTATCATGTGTAAAATTTGTGACAAAGTATTTTCTCGAAAAGTGATTTGCAGAGGCATAAGACACAAGCTCATGGTAATGGTAAGAAGCAATCAGTGTTTTCCAAGGACATCAATAAAAAAAGCAAAACTAAACCAGATTTTAATGAGCAGAAACAAACTCCTAAGAAAAAGTTATTTGTTTGTAATATATGTGGAAATGCATTTAGGGACAAACAAGAATACGAAACACACAAAAAAGGTCACAGTGAAAAGGCAGTTACGTGTGAGATATGTGATGAAAGTTTAGCACCAGATGATTATGACGTTCACATGCTAATGCACAATGAAGGGAAAATGCATACCTGCCGAGTTTGTTCTCAAAGTTTTATGTTTAAAGATGATTTAGTTGCTCATTCACGCACAGCACATGTTGAAGATCAACCATTTGAATGTACCATCTGTAAAGACAGATTTAAATTTAAGAGTGATCTACGCCAACATAAGCAAATTCATAATCAAAAGACTAATTCAAGAAAAACTTATCATTCAGATGATAATGTTAGTTTGAAATCAGAACTAGCCTCAAACAATACATCTTCTTGTAAAAAAAAGTCTAATTTATGCAAAATATGTGGAGAGTCATTTGCATCAAAAACTGAATTAAATGTACATAAAGAATTACATGAAATGGAAATCGATCAAGAATTATTTCCTTGCAAGTTCTGTAATGAAAAATTTCAATCAAAATCAGAATTATCTGATCACACTGTTAGCTGTTCCAAGAAAAAACCACATTTGTGCAAAAACTGCAATCAAAGATTTATGACTAAAATTGAATTTTTGGAACATAAGAAAATTCATAGTCGACGACAGCCATTCATTTGTAAAGTTTGCAATGAAGGTTTCAGGGAGAAGAATGCTTTAGATGAACATAAAAAAATACACAATACAATTCCCACATATCCTTGCAATATTTGCGATAAGATTTTCATGCAAAAAGAAACACTGAGAGAACACAAATTGAGTCATCAGGATGAAATTGCTTACATATGTAGTGTATGTAATGAAACATTTGAGAATAAAGCCGATTTTAAAGCCCACCGGGAAACCCATGATGTCATTATTCATCAGTGCAAAGTCTGTTTTGAAACATTCAGTATCAGAAAAGAACTAAAAAAGCACTATCTGAAACATATCTTAGAAAGGCCAAATTTATGCAGAATTTGTAATGCAAATTTTGAACAGTGGGGAGCTCTTAGAAGTCACTACCTTAGCCATACACGTAATTAAATTTGGCATTAGCTATTTTCTTTGTTGAAGATAACAGAGTACTGTGTTTTAAAGTTATAAAATTCTAATTTTTTTCAAACTTATTTCCCCTAAAACTATTTTAATATTAAGGTATTGATTGATTTGTTACTTAACCTATTTTAAGCAAATTCTTTAAGAAAATAACGTATAATTCACTTCAATTTATTATTTACTATTCTCTTATATAAAAGATCACAAGAAATTTTGAAGTTTTTTTTTATGTATCAAATTTTTTGTTACAATAATTTTAAATTTGTTGTAGTATATATAATGATAGTAAAGAAATTAAAATGTAGTGTTAAAAAGTATCATAGAAATATACCTAAATCTCTTTTTATGTGATATGTCTTTTTATGTTATATCTCTTTTTATGTGTCCTAGAAATTATGCCAAAAAGAATTATTGTAGAAAAAAAGTGAAAATTGGCTACCAAACATGAATTATAAGGGGAAAAAAAAAAAAAATGAATAACTAACTATTAAATATGCCAGGATATGATTTTATTTATATTTTAAGAAAAACACACATGATAAATTTGAATGGACTTTCTCCCCACTTCACCCTGTACCTAGGGTTCTGTTGCCCTAGAGTAGAACATCAATAGGTTTCATGCATACTACAAACAGGCCACTGATGAGTATTGAGGTATTGATGTTTAGGGGTTACTACCTGCATTTGCATGTAGTATGGGAGAAAACATGGAAAATTTCCATCGGGCAGACTGATTATCATCGTTAAAGGCTTTATACACTACAATTGCCACAATTATCCATCTACAATTCTGATAGCAGTAATTACAAAAATGCTGTCAATAAATTTGAATCTCAGCTTTCCTGTCTGCTAGCCATATACGTTGACACAAGACCACAGATAGGGCATTTTAATTACTTTAAAAAATCATATTATTTGCTATCACTTACTGATAATAGGTATGAAAGTCCCTTTATTTTCATGAACTAAAAGACTATAATTAAAATGAGAAAGTAATCCTATAAAATTTTCATGAATTATAGATTTTTTTTAACATTGTTGGTTGTGAAAAACTTAATAAAATTTGGCCAAATAAATTATTAGTAGTATTCCAATTCACTTAAGTCTGAATTTGCAAAAAAGATCTTTAGGTATATAAGATGTTAATATTTTTATATGTAGATTAAAATAAGTAATTTAAATAGAAATAGTTTTTATACCATTTTAAGTATTAAGAAAATAATATGGAAATTAGACTTTATGATAAATTTAATTTGAATTATAATTTTTAATGTAAGTATATATTTTTTAATCTTTTGTACATGTTGATTTCTTGTAAGTTCCTGTCTATAATCTGCATTTTTATTTTATGGCATTAAAAATAAAACACTCTTGTTTAATTTGCAGACTATTTGTGTCTGTTTACTTTTTTATTTAGCATAATGTTTACCAATTAAAATCTGTTTCTGCATCCTTTGAGATAGAAAAAACTACTGCTTTATTTCAAGAGCTTTTACAATTCTGTACAAACTTTAACATTACTTTATAAAAATTATATATGTTTGAGAGAAGAAATATGCATTAAATATATGATAAAACAAAACAAAACAAAAAAAAATATTTCACTGGTCATATTTCATAAAAATACAAAAACAAGATTGTGGAAAACAGTTTTAATTATTTGATACTTCATTCCAGTCGTTTTAATCCACCCGTACATCATATTATATAATGTGCATTCCATCTTGGTTTTTATGGTAAAAATACAGCTTATTTCTTTTATCCACTGCCTCCATAAGTGCATCACTTTATTTTTAAATGAGTTATTGAATTTCCCTCCACATTAAAGTTTATTATCTTTGGATGAATACACATTGAAGGCAACTTTAAAAAAAAAAAAAATCAATTTCTACAGATATTTCTAAAGAAAAACAACACTGCAATCAATATTTAATAGCCTAATCCACATCAAGAAATCAGAAAATTTTTTAACATGTACCCATGAATTATATGCCAGAAATTACAGTAATTTTTATTTGTGGTTTGGACAAATGATTTTGCTTATGAAATGTTGATGTGCTTGTGAATTTACTATTGTTATTAAATTATTGATCAAATAAAAGAACTTAATTCTTTTGAAACTGTTTTCCAGGTCTGTTCCTTTCAATTTAACTATTAATTTTCAAACATTTATTCATTGGTTAAAAAATTCAGGTTTTTTCCCTTATTTTGTTATTTGCTTATTTTTAAGTGTTTAAAATAATTTATGCTTAAATAAAATTTTGTTTAAAATAATTTTTTTTATAAAGTTGAAAGAAATTAAACTACTGTGAGTTCTCTTTTTATGTGGATCAATTTATATGATTTTGAAGTTGTGCTGTTTGTATTTCAGCTAAAACCTTTTTATTTCTTTCAACTAATATAATTAGCTTTCTTTAGCCTTAGATCAAGACATAACTGCAAATTTATCTATAGATCTTCAATAAACTATAAAATCAGTCCTTAACAGTAAAAGATGTGTTGAAACAATTTTTTATTTTTCATTGTTGCATTTGCTTCTGGTGAAATAAATTTCGGGTTCTAGTGCCATGGATGTTTGTAGTGTTCGGAATTCACTTTAAACTGTAGGTCCTTGTCGGTTTAGTGTAAAAGTGTGCACAAGATGACTGTAGAGCGACAAACCAAACCAATCTGCTGAAATAAAACCAATAACTTTTGAAGAAAGACTTGGCTAGGATGTGTTAAAAGCAATACCAACCACCATTCATACTATGACACTGCCAAATGAAATCAAATAATGATTTTAATATTTTTAGCCAAGATGATTTAGATAAGTTGCTTGTGGATGATGTCCTAAGTGACAATAATATTATTGAAGTAACTTTAAATAGTGCTGGTCCAAAGCCAATAATGATGTAGCAAAAACACCAGTTCCTTTTACTGTAAATTTAATATGAGAAAGCCTTAACCTGTGCGGTAAATCAGAATATGATTTTGTTGTTATCTTCCATTCTGAACGAGCTTTTAAGTAATGTGAGCTAATGTACTGTATGCTTGTATACTGTGAACTACTTAAAATTTAGTAAACTCATCATCTCAAAAATTAATTAATTATTGATTACATTGTCCAAAAATAAAGTACTATGCACAAAAAGAATGAAATTGAGTATCTGTCACTTCTATCTTTTCTGATGATGAAAGTGGTTTGGATCTGTTAGTAAACTATTATCACATAATGAGCAATATTGATTACCAAATGTAAACCATATTACTTTTTCAAATAAAATCAAATGAATTAAGTTTGATTGCGAAGTTATTTTAAACTTTTATTATATCTTTCAGACTTTCTGAGAAATTTATTATGCAACATATTTAAAAAAATTATGCAAATTTTTGGTTGCATCTTTCGGTAATTTTAATTTGATTTGATTTCATGCAATTTAAAAAAAGTGGAATGGATTTAAATTTTCAAGATTTAATAAAATCTTAGTGTGGTTTTTTTTAATGCATTTCTGTAAAAAGTATTCACCACATAAAAAGATACCTTTACAGTACTTTTATATAAAAACATTAAATGTTAAGTTGTAATACACAGATAAATAGTCTGATGCTTTCATGTTTATTTGTCATGGTCACAGCAAACCATCTTAGTTCTGGTTCCTGTTGATTTATTGGAAATTTTTTTTAAAGCTTAAATAATTGTGATACATTCACAAATATGTTCTTTGAATAAGATTTACAGAGATGCCAACCACTACAGGGAGAAAAAAAATGGATTAATTATAAACCATGAAAAAAACAAAAACAAGAAACTTTAAAAAAGCGCTTTATTACTCTTTCAACTTTGTGCGACATGATAATGTTCAATCATATTTAATAGCATGGCATGATTATATTAAAAATTTTTCCTTTGGTGTTAAAAGAAACTTTGTCTGTGAAATCTTTATATGCATTAAACTCAATTTTTGTTTTTGCAATAAATTTTCATGAAGTTTTTGCACTTTTTACAATGCTTATATTTTCATTTCAAGCATTATGAACATTAAAAATTTGTTTTTTTACCCTATGTTAAGTAATTTGTGATAAATAATGTTAGCTTTCATATTGGTAGCATTAATCTTAAATGATGACTTAATTTTATTTTAAAGAAAACATCCACAACATTTTTTAAAAAACTGCATTACTTTAGAACATAATAATTATAGCTACAGTTGCTAATATGTGTCTCTGTAGATATACATTTTGGGATAACGTTTGTAATCACTTTTATTGGAAAGTAATGGTTTGTGTTTGCCATTAATTTACCCTTGTCTCCCCACATTATTGACATACATAAAATACTATTGAAACATTTCATTTGAAGTTGGCATTTCTGTATTTATTCTGACATGAAACAAGATTTTCATACATGCATTTCATTTTATTATTCTTACATTAAATTTAATTATGCATTTTTATTTATTTTTCTGGATTGCTTAATTATCCCAAATTTTAAATTTACCAGTTTTCTTTCTTTTTTTTTAAAGTATTTTTATATCAAGTAAAGTTTGAACAAAAGTGCCTTTATAAATAACCATCTATTGAGATTCTATACAAAATATTACAAATTAATATTTGTTTTTTTTTTTTTTAATCTGCTGTAAATGCATTTTTAGGAAATTTGTTATCATATTACAAACTCTCATTTGTTGTTTTTTAAAAGAATGTGTTCGTATATAAATTATATGTTAAAATTTTGATGTATTACTTTTATACAAAATAAAAATTAAAAACAATGTGCAATTTGTGTCTAATAAAAATATTGCAGGTTTTTTTTTTTTGCAATAAATTATTCTTATATTTCAACATTACATGTATTAGTTGTTATTGTGCCATGTAATTGTAATGAAAGTTTTGATAAAAGTGCGTAATAGTTTCGTAGTTGAGCTTTGAATTGTGTTAAAACATTCCTCTTTAATTTTTAAAAAGCATGTTTTGTTATGTTTCATTATAATTTGTTCTATGGCATTATTTTATTTTTAAATGTTAAGATCATTTTTTCGTGCTGTTTTTAAGAGTATGTTATATTATACACTTTATAGAAGTATTGTTATAATTGCTTTTGTTTTCTGTACCTTTTTATATAAAAGCATTTATTATTTTGTTGTTTTGTCTTTATTGGATATTTGATACAAGATAAAAATTTTCCCTGTAAATAAATTTTAGAAGTTTTGAACATTTAAAAATTACATATATAACTCGATTTGTATGCAATTTGCTGAACTTATGTATTTGGCATCATATTAATTTAAAATTGTAACAAAAATAAGATTTTATCTCAAAAGAATTCAAGAGATTTCTGAATGTAATATGAATCATAATGCAGTATTGTAAATACAGGTCTTAATTCTATAAACATGAATGAAAAGTATTTTTCTTTTGATTCTGAATACAATAAAAGTAAATCTAAAATAATGCTTTTACATTTTATGTATGCATGAAAAAAAATATTGGATTAAAAAAAAAAAAAAAGATATGCCATGAATTTATTTATCTCAAATCAAGTTAAATTGGATACTTTATATCAGATTTAAATATGACACTATGCAACACACTAATGATCATATATCCTAAACAAGGGCCAATTTTTACTGAGGTATTCAGTTCCCTCAATTTTCTTAAAATATATAATATGAATTATAGTGATTTGTTAATTATATAGCAGTGTTTATAAAAAGAAATGCATTAAAACATATGTCATATATTGAATGTATATGAAATATCTGAAAAGCAAGGTTCAAAAACATGATTTTTAAAAGCATAAGACATAAATTCTTTAAAAAAGCTTTATAGCCATTATCGATTAAAAATTTTGCCATTAATTAATCTGCAGGAGACACCACCAGTTCAGTTGTTGCAGTTTCCTGCCTTGGCTCTAAAAATTTGATAACTGCTAGATGTATGTGATTTTTGTGCAAGAAAAATTACTGCAGTGAATTGCATTTTAACTAAAACATATTTTTAAGATTTGTGATGCTGCATAAGTTCGTTAATTCTGCTTATAACTTCTGTTGCATATGTGTGGAACTGACATTTGAAACCCAAAATGTTTCAGCATTCCTTTAGTGAAAAAGGCATATCACCTTATTTCAGATGTAAAATTGGAGATCAAAATGAATTTCTGCTGTAATTCTGGTGCAAGGAAACTTAACTTTCCATGTGGCTGCAAGGTAAAAAAAAAAAAATTACAATTTTATTTGCCATTCCTTTGATTTGAAGGGATAATGTAAATGTCTTCATTTGTATGGTCCAATCTCCTTAAAGAGGAATCGCAAGATAAAAAAAAAAAAAGTTGAAAGTGCAATACTCATATATACCATCTGCAAAGCAAAAATTTTCCCATTCTGGAAACAAAAATTTTTCATTGATCCAGAGGGAGATCAAGAATTAGTTTCATGTGATGCTTTAGTCTGTTGCATTTAGTGCTGAACATAATGATGCTCTACCATCTTCTGTTTCAAGAACTGAATAACCTTGTTAGAGATCACGACTAAGGCAGTTATTTGCAGACTAAGGAAATCCACTCTAGAAAAATTTTAACTTTGTTTTTTAATCATTATGAGCAATTTCAACCTTATTTTATATATGAAAAAAAAAAAAAAAAAAAAATCTAGTTTTTTATTCTGAAGTCAATGGCTTAATGATGTCTCAAAAATATAACACAACCTTCTTATATGGCACCTATTCATAGATTCATCCAAAACAAATTTCAAGGCAATATTGCTGCACAATGGAAGCACACTTCCATACATTCCAATCGGAGACTTATCTCTACGAAAGAAACCTATGAAAATTTATTGATTTGTCTTTATACAAGTACAGCAGGCATATTTGTTATGATTTGAAAGTGGTATCTCTTCCCATGGGACTTCAATTAGGACATACAAAGTACAACTGCTTTTAAGTAAATGGGACAGTAGAGACAAAATTTTACATTATATATATATATATAAAACAATTGCCAACTAAAAGAACATAATATTCGAGGGGAAAATGTGCAAAATCCACAATTAGTAGAGTGAAAAACAAAAACCCTATTACTATCCCTGCACATAAAAAAACTTAGCGAATGCCATGGATAAAAGTGATTAGCCTTCAAGTACTTAAATAAAATTCCTGCAATCAGCAAAGGGAATGCTAATTGGTTCACAGATCTATAAGTTCCTTAATGATGCAAATTTTGATGGCATGGGCAACAAGATGAGAAAGAAGCTTAGAATGCGTTTTTTGCCTTGTATTAATGAAATGGAAAAAAAAAAAGTGATGGGACATGTGCTCTACTTACAATAAACTTAGTTGTACTATGTCTAAAAATGTAGTATTATTTGGACATCCTGAAAAATGGTCAGGTTAGTGATGAACATTTTCATTAAGACACTGCAAAAATGGAGAAAAGATACCAGGGAAAATGATCCATTACAATGTTGATGGACTGTTGCTGGATAAGTATGATTCTGAGAAAATGCAAAAACAAACTAAACAGGTACATGCATTTGTCAACATATAGTTTTATATTGAAAACAAGTTATAAATATCTTGGAATAGAAGTCAGTTTCAAATTTTTGTGTTCAGCAACTCAAATATAGTAATTAAAGCCTATTTTAATCTCAGAAAAAAAATATTGTTAGAATGAAAACCATTTCGATGAAATATGATAAATCTAATTTATATAAAAATTAAAATGACCCATGCAGTTAGTATTGATTAATGTAAAATGTTACTTATATATTAACTTCTAATGAAAATAAAGAAGACAATTAATATTTCATATTATTCTTGAAATTTTTTTCTATACTCAAACAAGGATCATAAAATGTAGAAACACTAAATTCTTTATTGTAAAATTAACTGAAAAAATTATAATACTGAAAAGTAATAATTGATTTAATTATGTTAAGAGTTGCTTTAAAGATATTATAAATAAAGAATATTTATTATCATTAATAAGGATAAAAAAATCTGATGAACTTTTCTTAAGTTTTATATTATATATCTGGAAATGTCTTCTACAATTTCTATATTTTTTAAAAAAAGAAATATTAATATTTTTAATTTCTAATAAATGTACTATTTGCACAAATGCTAATTTTTAAAATCTTTAGTGAAATGAACAATCTTGCAATTAAAAATTATTAGGTTGTTCTATATGAAATGAACTTTTAAGAGTACAAAATTTTCAAAAGGTCACAAACACATTTAATCAAAATACGCTGCAACTACATCAATGCACTTCTGACATGGATTGATTTATAGTGAATAAATTTAGTAAAGACTATGTTTTTGTCAATGTGTTATTATTAAAAAAAAAAGATACACAATTTTTTAAGAATGGGTAGCTATAAGGAGACAAGTTCGGTGAAACTAATAAAATTTAGTTTTTGGAGTGTGACTTAAACATGAAGTCTTATATTAACATGGGAAAAGAAAGCCTTTTTGATTCACCAGTGCTGGTTCTGATTACAATATCAAATACTCACAGTAATACTGTGCATTACTTGTTTGACCTATTAATAGGAAGCTATAATGGATAAGCTCTTTGATTCTACCAAACCATCATCATTTGATGTAACTAGGTTTGGATATATGTTTAGGCTTTTCATTTGTATCAAGCCATTGTGTTGACTGTTTATGATTAACATCCACTTTTTCACTACAAGTAATGGTACAGTCTGAAGAAAACATTATTTTCTTTATGCAATAGTGAATGGTGTGGAATCTGCAAGCATTGCAAGTTGTCTTGAAACTGTTGCCATCCTATTCTCAAGATTGGAAAGTCATCTAACAATTATTGCAGAGTTAGCTACGACTTTTGCTTTTAAAAATCATTACAGAGAATGTTTTCAGGTCTTCCAGAGGATTCTTTTTCTAAGCTCATATATCTTGATATGATATTGTGGATTAGCTGTATCATTTCCAAATGCAACTATATCACTCTCAAATGTTTCATGTTCTTGTGTACAGAATGCCCAAATTTATATTCATACAGAAAAATGACCTATATTCTGTGGGATTCCACGTTTCTATTTGTTTAAGGTTTTCTTAAAAATTTAAAAACTAATGCAAATAAAATATACCATTAGACAGCACAGAATAAGTAATAAAATGATATATAATACATTTATTTAACTTAATACTTATAAATAGATATTTTATAAAACAATAGCTAATACTAAAAAAGTTTATTTCATGTGACCTAATAATAGGAAATTGTTGATCTGTATACCTAAATAGTGATTTTCATTAAAACTTGCGATATGCCAATCACAGATGATTGACTCTTCTTATTACTTCATAAGTAATCTATTGTTAAATTACTATTTGTGTAATGAAAGCGGTCATTATTTTTAATACAAAGTATGGTATAAATATTAAAAAAAAAAAAAAAAATTATTTTATACAGTAAATTGATTTTTTTGTAGATATTTCCAAGTTCTTGTTTACTACATTACTTGTAATGCACTGAGTACTGAAATAAGATGAATGCTAAAGACATATGTACTGATGAAAATATAAAAAGAGATTTAGTATTAAAAAAAAAAAAAAAAAAAAATGGAAAGGAATTCATTTTTCTAGAACATTTTTTTCTTAAATTAATTGTTTCATAAAAATAAAAATACTGTATGCAATGTTATGTGAAACTGATCTAGGAAAAATCAAAATGAGCTAAATCACAAAAAAAAAAAAAGTTTATGAATTTTTTAAAATAAATAAAAATAAAGATTAACATTTTGAGAAAGTATTCAATACAATAAAAATGAGTGCCTACAAATTTTTTTTGTAATACATTATCAATTTTAGGATATCAGTAACTGAACAAAAGATCCATGTTTAAAAATCATGATAAAATTTTCAACAAATTGGTTAAGATCATTTTATATAATTTAAAATTCCTATGATAAAGTTAATTCTTAAGTTTTTAAGAAAAAAATAAACAAATATGATTACAATTAAGATAAATTTCTTCATGAGTAACAGCTTTAAAATTTATTAGCAATGAAAGAAAAGTCGATGTATTATTATATACAAATAATAACTGTATTGTAACCAGTTATGTAGCATACATTGAAAAAATATAGTCTTCTAGATGAAAAATGTGATTCAGAGAATAAGTATTTCTTGCTTTAAAGTCTTGTGTTTTAATATTTCTTCCTGTAACAGATTTAGTTATAGAGGCCATTCTTTCTGTATATTGTTTTAATTCACTTTTGTTTTTTGCAACATTTTCTGCCATGAACTCTATTCTTGAAGTACTTTTGTCTTGTGCTTTTCCAATTTTATTTACTATTGCATATTTGGCTAAATTTGATGTGCTTTGTTCTTGTGTTTTTCTATTTCTTCCTGGGGCAAGTTTAGTAATGGCAACCATTCTTGCTGTATTTTCTCCTTGTACCTCTCTATTTTTACTTTCTGCTGTACGTTTATCCATAATAACCATTTTAGCATTATTTCTTTCTAGTGCCTCTCTATTTTTGATTTCTGCTCCATGTTCACCCATGACAACCACTACTGTTATATTTTTTTGTTGTCCACTTTCAGTATTTATGCAATGATTTTTGGCAAACAAATTTGTTTTGCCTGCAAATTCATCCTTTACAACCATTTGGGTTACATTTGCTAATTGTATTTCTCTCTTTTGTTTTTCTGTAACATATGCAACTAATTTTGCTTCTATTTCTGCATTTCTTCTTTTTACAGCACTTTTAGCATCAGAAATAATTTTTGTTGCTTCTTTTCTTTCTTCAGCCTTTTTAGCTTCAGCAATCATGTTTGCTTGCATTTCTGCATCTTTTTTTTTAGCAGCAGCACGGCGCTTTGCTCGCATTTTTGCAGCACGTATAGCATGAACATTTATTACTTCCTTTTGTAATTCTTCTAATGACTCTTGTTTTCTTCTTTCTACAGCACGGTTGGGATTAGTTGAAAGTCTTGTCTGTCTTCGTTCTTCTGTTTCATTTTCTTGTTTTTTACATTGTGCTGCTAATGCTCGTTTCTTAAGGTATTCAGAAAGGCAAATATGATTTCTTTTCCTCATTATTAAATTAAAAAAAAAAAAAAAAAAGGAAACTAATCAAACTTCTTTAGGATGTGTTGCTAAAACCAAATAATAAAAATTAGATTAATAAACAAACATGCAGTAATCCACAAAAAAAATAATGATAATTTAAGCAATAACTAAACATGAATATTTGCAATAAAAAATATCATTGCATCATAACTGATATTTATAATACATATACTTCAATTTAACACAAAGAAATAAAAAAGTTTTGAAAAAATAATGACCTGGACAAAATATTCATTTACCATAAAAAGAAGAAAATAAACAAGTCTTCCTAACAGCTTTATCTACAGAATTGTACTGTCCTTAATGACAGAAATTGAAGCTAAATGCAGTTTATTCCACTCTCTTATGTTTTTCATCTTTTTCTTATACATTTTAACTGCAATTTTTTCATTGCATTGTTTTCCTATTTGCTGTTTCTTGCAATTGCTCAAATTTAGAAAGCAAAACTATTGTCCACAAGCTAAAAAAAAAAACAAGATAGGACAATTAAAAAAATTTTTTTTTAACTTGTACATTTTCAGTAATTAGCAAATCCATTTTGCTTTGCGTATGTTTATTGTGTTTTTGTGATTTTGATTTACAAATGAAAACATAAATGTTATTAACTTAGGTGCATTATAAGTATTACTTAAAAGTATCAGATGGATTCATATTTAGGTATACCTTTGTAAAAAAAAAAGCATACTGAAATAAATGTTTTCTATAATATACGTATAATATGTTTCTAGAACTCAATTCAAGTTGACAAAGTAATATTATTGGGAATATCACAACTAAGATTCAGAATTCAGGGGTGATTGTAACTTTTAACTAACCACATCAACTTTTAGAAGTTAAAAAAAAAAAAATAAATAAATAAATAAATAAAAATAATAATAATGATACCAACCAAGTTTACATTTAATGTATTTTTAAATACATTTATTTCAGAGATGGGAAACTAAACATTTTCAAAAAGGCAGATATCGAGATATCGAATGGGCAACATAAAGTTTTTGTGATATATCATCATATTTGCAGAATTTTTTTCTTAAATATGATGACAATAAATGAAAAAAAAAAAAAAGTTAAGTTTAAATATGCTACCATAGTCAATTTTCATTTCTTTTACTTTTATTATTCTTTTATTTTAAATATAGATTAAAAATAATCAAATTTATGTTATATTTTCTAAAAATCTTTAGAATATTAAAAAAATATATATATTTAGTTGTTTTTTTTTTTCTATTGATAACTAAGAATTTTTAATTCTAAGAGCTGAATATCTTTTGTTTCATAAGAAATAATTTCATCTTTGGAAATTTATAACGTCTGCAAAATTTTATTTTTATAAAAATCCTATAATTTTTCCAGTTTTTATGAATTACAGATCTGTGAAAAGATATTCATATAAAATAAATTTTTACATATCCAGACATTTCAATAAAAGTAAGACATTCAATTGCACTCACAATATATTTTAGAAAATCTTTTGATATAAAATTATTAAATGTTATTTAATATGAACGTAATATATTTTTTTTTATAAATAGTTTTCTTATTTGAAATTCATTTTCCCCCCTCTTAATATGTCTGTTTATTGTATTTTTTAATTAAAACTGGCATAGAATTTCATAGATTGATAAATAAGTTTCAAATAATCAATTTCTATAAAAATAATAAGGTAGACAATTTTTTAACAATTCATTAACTATTTAAATGAATTGTTTGTATAATTTAGGTCCCAGGTTTAGTTATAATATTATTAAAAAAAGAATACAGTATAAATAAAAAATACAACACAGATGATAAATTTATGTGGAAAGTTTTAAATTTTTCTTTCTTTGTAATCAGAAATTGTCATGTTTCAATACAATAATAATTCAGTTTAAAAACCATCAGATATAATCTGGTTTCATTTAAATTAGAAGTATATTTGAACTAAAGAATTAAATTTTAAATAACAGCTAAGATTGACAAGGAATTTAGAAAATTTGTTCATGCAATATAATTTCCAATTTTATTATTAGAGATGTCAAAAAGCCAGATATAATTCTTTAGGAACCAAACTTTACTTATTTTTTTTTTAATATCAAATGTGAATGAAGTTTTAACGTAGTTAAAATATATATATATAAGTAAAATATATAAGTATTATCCACGTAAATTGCTTTAGTAAATTAATAATGCAAATATACGATTTTATTTTTAAATAATGAAGACAATATATGAATTTTACAAAATAAAATATCGTCAAATCCCAACGGCCACTAAACTGTGATTTGGCCAACTGTATCTATATATATATTAATTTTTAAGTTCTCTCAATTTGTTTTATGTGATTGACAAGAGAAGCAACATACACATTTAATTTATTCCATTACTGCGAAATTAATAGAAATGAGGACATAAATAAAAATAAATTGGAACGTTAAAAAAAAAAAAAAATTGGATTGTATCAGGTTATGTAATCTTGTAACTTTAGAAAAGAAATCAAATAATATAAAAGAGACAAATATTTACCATTTACGAAAAGTTATGACAAATAAAAATGCATAATCTCGTTCACTCAAATTAATTAATAACGCTGGAGAAAGGACTTCTAAAGCAGGATATGAAAACAGCGATTTAAAAGTTAGGGGAAAATAAATTCTCGAAGGGAAATCTCGGAGGATCGACCTTCGAACAAGTTTTAGGAATTTAGGAAGTTTTTTAGGAATGGCAATAGAGCATTCATTCATCTAACATAAAAAAAATGAATATAAAGAAAGATTAGTACACGAAAGTTTATTTATTAGAAAATTTGATAAAATTTTAGATAAAAAAATGTCGAAAATTGATTAGAAATAAATGTTCACAATGAGGTATAAAAACAATTTACTTTAAAAAAAAATTCGGATGTTTTAGAGACGCTTGCAAAAGTGTTGCACATTGAGATTCATACAGTTCAAAATAGGAACTCTGTATAACATATCCAAGAGAGTAATATGTGAAGTTCTTTCACGTGATGATTCAGCAAACTTCTTGAATTTTTAAATTGCTATATCTATGCCAAGTATTTTACAGTATTCCATATAATATGTATAGACGTTAACAGGAAGATTACACCTTCAGATTCATGCAGTTCAAAATAGAAATATTGTACACAAGAATTTTAAATTAATCCCATATAAAATATCCACAGTGATATTTGGAGCTCTTCCCATAGTGATTAAAAAAAAATCCCCTGTTTTTTTTCTTCTTAAATTATGGTGTTAATCGATAAACTAAATTTTATTGATGGTCATAACATGCCGATTGAAGGAGATCGGAAGAATGGTTAGAGGTTGACATCCTTTTTCCTGCATTATTTCATTTTAACACAAATAAAGGATTTTAACTTCACAACTTATTGCTACTTGTTACTTATTTATTTATTATTTTTTTGTTTAATGGTAGTTGCTGTTCAAGGTCATTTGCCTTCTGGATAGGAGCAAAAGCTACTCAAAGTCTTCACTCAAAATTTCTCTAAGAAATGGAGTTACTCAGTAGAGGACCTTCAATCCAAAACTATTTGATGTTAAAATTTATTTTGCCTCTGTGTTGAAATTAGTTTACTTCTGTGTTGTGAGTTCCTGTTCAAATTCAAGTTGAAATCTTTCACTATCCATGCGAAATGCTTTTATACACGACTACTCAACAATCTCAACCTGAAACGATTGAACCTTCTATCATTTCAAAAGAGGATCTGGATTATCTTTACAAAACACTATAAGAGTCAAAGAAATTTGCAAATATTTTCAATTCCCTTGGACTATGGTTGAAATGCAAGAATCCAATCGAAAAATTGCAGGTCTTCATTGGGTCTATTGACTAGTAAGAGATGCTTATTATAGTCCATCTAACAAATATCAGGTGTCATCTCTTCTTTTTAAGATGAACTTCGCATCACCGGCTCTTTTGATGACCATGAATCCTGTGACTTTTTATAACCACCCAACAGGACTCACCCTGATGCTATTTTCTCTTCTATCCCCTAAAGATAGATGGTTTATGGTTGCTTCATAGTCGAAGTATCCCATCAAACTTAAATTTGGTGGGTTTCGAGTTTTATTTGTATACCGTATATTCCAGTGTATATCACGCCCTTTTAGCATAAGAAGTAAGATCGAAATTTACGGACGCGCGTTATACGCTGGCTATATAAAAAAAAAGTGTTTGATAAAAAAGAAAAAACACCAGATGAGCATAAAAAAAAAAAATTAGATTTCTACATATATCTTAATACTTATTTATTTAAAAGAAATGACATACCTTATGAACTTTCATTACTGGTTAACATGAAAAGTTCGTCATATCCGTCTTCCATTATATCTTCAGGTACACTATCGAATTCTGTTTTATCATCACTATCACTGTTACTCTGATCCATAAATAAATAATCATCTTCCGTTCCATCTAGATTATTAGATATGCTACCTTTTTTAATGACTTTTGAATTATGCGAGGTTTAATTTCATTCCATTCTTTTATTATCCCCTCAAACACTACTTCTAGACTAGTCAGAAGACTTCTAGACAAAGTCAGTCAGTTTGAGGTTTACGGAGTTCCATGGCCTTATATGGGCCTAAACTCCTAGCTGAGAGTAAGTCACATGGTGATATAAAAAACATTAATAAACAACAAAGCAGTAAGTAACCAAGGTCTGTCCCAAATTACCAGATCAAAATAAAATAAAAGAGCAACGAGTAAATCAGAGAATTTCAATAATAGAAAACATAAATTAAGAAAAAGAAATTTAAATTAAAAAATAAAAGAAGAAACCAAAAAATACAAAAAACCACAGGATGGAGTTGCAGCTGCTAGAAATGATGACTAAAGGAACAGGTCAGGGTGCTCCTGACAACTGAGCCAGTTCATCTAGGGAAATTGTAAGTTATATAAGACCGCCCTAGAGCGTTTAGCATTCTCCGGCAGAGAAAAATCGTATCTCGGAAGATTACGAATTTCCCCATTCGGAATGTGTTCAAGATTTGCATAAAAATTTTCCGAAATCTTGAGCATATAATTTTGAATAGAAGGGAGGGCAAGACTATGACGAATGTCATCATTTCCAAAGTACCAAGGAGAATTAGTTATCATACGTAAAATTTTATTTTCAAGAGTTTTAATATAATTAATGTGATACCTTGCAGCAGAGCCCCAAACCGGACTCGCATAAGTTATTACGGGACGCATATAGTACATGTAGATTAGTAATTTATTTTCAATAGAGAGAGGGGAGGATTCCTATTAATGAAGGGATAAAGCATGCGAAGACAGGTGTTAAATTTCTTTTTAATATGATTTATGTGGTTAATATATGTTAATTTACTATCAAGGTAGACTCCCAGATACTTAGTGTTAATAGACCAAGTTATTTGTTGATTAAAGAGAAAGATGTTAGGAGGAGGAATTCTTCTCCTCGTGAATAGTACAGCCACAGTTTTATCTACATTTATTTTGATTTTCCATCGAGTGAGCCATGCTTCTAGATGTGTGATATAATGTTGTAAATTGTTTTGCAAATCATGAACATTTTTATGTGAAGCGATAATTGCAGTATCATCTGCGTAAATGCCTAATTTAATGTTTGGAAAATGTGGAATGTCATTCATGAAGATATTAAATAAGATCGGGCCAATCAAGGAACCCTGCGGTACTCCTGCATTAATTTTACGTTTAATAGAGTGTGAGCTATTAACTTTAACAGCAAATGTTCTATTGGTGAGATACGATTTAATAAGAAAAATAAGGTAAGTGGGAAAATTGTAAGCAATTAATTTATGAATGAGGCCATCGATCCACACTCTGAGACTTGTATAAAGCATTTGACCTTCTTTTGTAAATGTTTTATAAACTTCTAACATCCACATATTCTACTGTCGTTTTAAATTTGCTTTGAATAGTTTATGGATACATATATCTAATGGCTGAACTAAAGGCATTTATCTTCCTGAAATAACTGCCATGTCTGCGTTGCGTTTTGTCGTCAGTTTCTTCGTATTATCCGTTAAATGGGATCTGAACATATCTGAAACTAAAACACGTTCTGGACTCTTTAAGGCACCTGCTTTTGCCAAATATTTCTTATCCCCAATTTTATGCCATTTCCGTCCATCCATTCTTTCTCAAGCCCATGAATGAAAACATCTTTTAACAGATTGGATTTCGGCATTGCTTTCCTTTTAAAAATAATCATGGGTTTTATTTTTGTACTGTCCTCTAAGCAGGAGAGCATTATGGAAAAGTGAGATTTTTCGTGACCTATTGTTTTTATGTGAACAGTTTTTATTCCTTTCATACCAATTGTTTTATTTCCTATGAAATCAAACATTGCCGGAGTTTCATCCATATTTCCAATATGTGATAGTAAATTTTTTTGCCTTCGTAGATCAATAACATACTTCTGAAAAATTATGAATTTGTTGTCCAAATCGTTAAGAAGCATTTGCGAAATTTTTGTTTTTTCATGCAGAACTAAATTATTCGTGTCTTAAATCGGCTACACCAACTCAAAGTTGCTCTAAAATTTTCCCTTTCATTTGGATTCTTTTTGCCCACTTTATGGCAAATAGTTTGTTACAACTAATCCATTCTGGCGATTTTATAGGAGCCAGTTCGCAACACTTTCTTCTAGGATAGGCCATTTCATTATTCCTTTACGCAAAGCACATTTATTCCTTGGCATATTAATGATTGTCATTATATTTTTTTTTTTCCACTCATGCATAGTGCTTTCCCTAACATCAAATATCTTTGCTGCAGCAAGATTTCTATTTTCTTACTATGCTTGTTTCGTTTCGTAGGACACATATTTACTACTGAAACCTTAGAAATAAATTCAATACTAAATTTAGAATTCTCTATCCTTTAATCAATAGAAATTCAGCTTTACCTCTTAATCTCAAAATTCTAATATATCTCTCTTATCTTCGTCCAGTACTAGCTTATGCAAGCCCAGTTTGGGGTTCTGTACAAATTTTGAAATTATTCAAAGGCTTGATAACAAATCTCTCAGAATGTTAACAAATTCACCCTGGTACTTTCGTAATGACGATATTAGACGAGCTCTCTCGATTCCAAGTTTAAGACAATTTGTTCACAAAATTTCTACACAATTCTATAATGACATGCGAAACATGAATAATCCTGTATTAAACATCCTACAAAATTACGATTATGATATTTCTTTCCGCAAACATAGCAAAAGACCTCGCATTGTTCTAAATATTTTAAATTAATTCCTTACAACTGCCTAGATGAAAAAAGTTCGCTTTTCTCCTAAGCTATTTTTCTAATTTGACCTTTGCTCATTCTGTTTTATTACATGCAACAGATTTCATCAACATCTACATTGAAACTTTTGTTATTTTTCATTTTATAATTTTATTAAATAAATAATTCTTTTTTTTTTTAAAAAGGTCATTTAATTATATATTTTGCTTATTAACTCAAAGGGCAAGAAACCACCGCTATGTTTCAACATTTTACAATGAAGGAGCTAGTGGCCGCTACGCGGCCAAGGATCTCCGTAATAATCTCCAATAAGAGATATTTACTACTGAAAGGTATGCAATGATTTTTATTGAATACGCTACATAGAGCACAAAGAGTCTCAGGTCCATTCTAATGTGATCCAAGATAAATCGTCCGTTTCGTACGTCACATGAAAGAGAGGGAAAAATAAGTTTGTGGAAATACGCGGGAAAATCTTGTGCCATGGCGCCTATTTTTCTCCCCCACCCCTCTTTCTTCCGGTTTATGGTTATAGTTATATACTTTGTATTACTTATATCACTTATTTACACATAATGTTACTTATTGTGCACTTTATGGTTGAGGTGTACCATTGTCCAAAACCTAGAAAAATCATTCTAATAAATGACCTCAAAAGATAAGAGTATGTACATGTACATTCAAAGTTTCTTCATAAACAAGTAATATAAATTTTTTTTTTTTAAAGTCAATTCCTTCTTTTTTTTCACTATATTGCAGAAAGTCCTTTATAAATAATTTTCATTCATTTTTTAAAGTTAATCCGGCGCCATCTAGTGGTAGATATATGCAACTTAAATCTAAAAAAAAAAAACTCAAATGAATTAACTAAATTTAATTAATGAATTAATATTTGAAAAAACTGTATTTATCGAGTGTCATCCACTACAAGTTTAAAAAAAATGTATTTGAATTTGGGTGGATGAATAAAAAATATTTTATGAACGATTGAAAATTTGAACAAGATATATATAGGGAGAGTGTGAGCTAATAGAAGGAATTGAAAAAAAGGGTGTGCGTTATACGAGGAATACATCTACAAAAAAAAAAAACAAAACTGCAGTTTGCAAGCTTACGCGCGTTATGCGTGGTGCGCTTTATATGCCGGAATATATGGCATGTTTATCGACATCCATTTACAAGCGATGAAGGAAAGACTTTTAGGGGTAAGTACTGCGTATTTTCATCTCACATGAAAAAAAAACTCCGGAAAATCTTCCTATAAAGCAGCCCCACTATCGATAACTATCGATCTGCTTGTTTCTGAAAGCAATGATTGGGAAATCCCATTTGCCATACATAAATCTCACAATTTTCTTTTTGTAAGATTAAAATGAGTCAAATAATTTATAAATAACAACGAACAAAATACACAGTCCAGTTACATTTAATCAAAAGCCAGAATAACTTGAATAATTCTTGTATTATCCAGAACTTCTTAATCAGAACAGAACTTCTTACAGAAACAGAACTTCTTACAGAACTTCTTAACTTCTTATCTTTTAGTACTTAACAGAATAATTCTTGTATATTCTGGCTTTAAGTGGAGTGTGGTATTAATTGGAATTCTTTATATACACTCCACTGCAATGTGCTGCCACCTGCCTTTTGTGATTGATTATTTCACATTGACTTCGAAAGTAGGTGGTGGTCACATTAATGTGACTGGACTGTGTAATTCATGACGATGAGGTCAGAAATTCAATGTATTTGAAAGAAATATAGCGATATAAACTAGAATGTTTTAAAAGTGGAGCATTTCGGTGGATAGCGCATTGGGCTTCAGAACTGCAAGAGCTTTGTTCAAATTCCCACAAGCGGCACCGAAACAGATACTTTCATCTTTATTCTATTGATAGGTTGGATAAATCTGTAAAACGAAAGGACCTTCTGATAGACTTTGGGAAGAAAGTGCGACTTCTATGCATTTTTTTACCCTGCATAATCCAAATTTTAAACAAAATATGGGTCTATTTAGCAGATTCCTCATGGTGAAAATTTGTAAAGCTGAAACTGCTATACACCTACCGTTTCAAGACGAAACACTCACGTTAAGATGCTCGGGATTAGAAAAGAGCAACTTTAAAATTTTGTATAACGAAACAAATCCTGTTCTTCCAATAAGAAGATCTTGATCATTCCCAGGTCAACTTGTTCATTGACTTGACTCGAAGTTGTTCATTTCAATTTTTCAATTCCTACTATTAGTTCACACTCTCCCTATATATATATATTGTTCAAATTTTCAATCATTAATTAAATACTTTTTATTCATCCAATCAAGTTCAAATACATTTTGTGAAACTTGTAGTGGATGACACTGGATGTGAATTCAGTTTTTCAAATAGTAATTCAGTCATGAAATTTAATTTATTAATTTTAGTTTTTTTTTTAGATTTAAGTTGCATGTATCTACTAATAGATGGCACCAGATGTAAGAGGAAAATTTCAACTTTATTTATAGACTTTTCTGCAATATAGTGAAAAAAAAAGTAGGAATTGACTTTTAAAAAAAGATTTTTATATTACATGTTTTAGCCTCATCTGGCAACCCTGGCGAGAGGTATACTACATCACAATTTATGATGCATTGTCACTAGTAGTAGTAATATAATATATTTGATATATTCACTAATTGAATAGATTATTACTTACCGATAACTTAAGCAATGCCAGCTCAAAGTCAGTTCAACAGTTGACGACATATTTCGAATGGTTTGTGTACGTAAGTAATACCAAATCAGTATTTTCAATAGTTCTTTTCTTTTTGTAAAATAGTGTACTCATATGTCACAAAGTTATAAAGATTTTTTTTTGTAATTTTTTTTTTAAATTTATGTCAGATAATTTTAAAATTTTTTTTTCTAATTATGGAGAGAATTTCCACTAATTGGGAAAAGTCTGCACAATAAGTAAGGTGTGCTTTTTCTCGAAACTAAAGTATTTACAACATTAAATTGCAAACTAATTTCTTTCAGCTACTAAAAACATAATAATTAAAAGAAATTTTGGGAAATTTTTTCTTTCAAATTTAACTGTAATATATATAGTTAATAATCATATTGCTAATAATAATTATATTATTAAATACACTATTTTTTAACAAAGCATTGTGCATCTTTTTCCTATTATTCACCAGTATAAAAAGTGGATATCTATACATTTGATAAATTTACTACTGTGTCCAAAAAATAAGATCAATTTTCAATTTAAAATTCCGGGGCTTATGGAATTTCAATTTTTTTTCTTTTTTAGGTTGCTGGCACTGTCCTTGACATCTGTGTGAAATTTGACATCAAAATGTTCATTAGTGTTTGAGTTACGCTTGGCTTTGTGAGACGCTAAAACTGATTCCGGCGAATTTTGAAATGTCTGAATTAATTGAGCAAAGAACTTGCATTCAATTTTGTTTGTGGAAACGTACAAAATGTTGCAGAAGGCATTCGGCGAGCATTCCTATATCAGAAAGAAATGTTTAGAAGTGGTATAAACAGTTCAAAGTAGGCAGAGAACGGGTTGAAGACGGAGACCCCTCTGGCCGACCATCCACCTCAACCGATGAAGCTCACGGCCGAAAAATAAAGATTTAGTGCTTGCAAACCTTCAATTTACAATTAGATTGATAATGCTGGATGGATTGATAATGTTGGAATTTCAAAGAATCGGCCCATTTCATTTTGGGCCTCAAACGTGTCAAATCTCGATTGGTACCGAAAACACTGAATGTGCCAGCTCACACTGCATTGATTCTTCGTGACTATTTAGTAAAAAATGAAACTATCGTTCCATAACTATCGTATTCACACCGTGCGACTTCTGGCTATTCCCTAAACTCAAAAGACACTCCGGGGACATAGTTTTGAGTCGATCGAAGAGATACAACGTGAATCGGCACGCGCTTTGAAGGCCATCCCTGCCGATGACTTTCTAGCATGCATTGAGGATTGGAAAAAAGTTGACAAAAATGTATTGTGCTCGAAGTACTTTGAAGGCGATGAAAAAAAATTTGGAAGAATAAATAAAGAATTTTCGAAAAAAAATAATAATTGGCCTTACTTTTTGGGCACCATAGTATATTGAAAGTTGCAAAAATTAATTAATCAGGAATGTCAAATAGTTCAATATAAAATTATTTAATAGAAATTAACATGTTAATTAACACAAAATTATTATTATTTATTATAATTATTTTTATTGCTTACAAACGTTTTTTTCAATAAAATCGAGCACATTTTTCTTCTTTTTTTTTCTTAGCAACATAACAGAAAAGACGGTAACATTTTTTTCATTTTTATTGAAAGAAACGACTGTAATATTAGAGAGTTTTTGCATACCGTATTTTGGACGTCCGTTATTTTTCTCCCTAACGCGCATGCTCATAGGAAATTACGCATGCGTATCTGTAATAATGTTTCCTATGAGCATGCGCGCTAGGGAGAAAAAGCTAACGGACGTCCAAAATACGGTAAATGCGCAAAAACTCTCTATTGATACGGACAATTTTCTGTAATTTTAAGAATTATGGGAAATTTATGAGAAAAATCGGTGGATATACTATTTTTATAAGCTGAATCGATTGAGCTAAAGAGTTTGGTTTTTGTATTATAAAAATATTTAATTAACCCTGTTAATTAATTTTATTAATTCAACTGTATTGTACCATAAATAAGTCCTTTCGAGACATTTTAAAGGATATTGTAGTAGATGTCGTCATTGTTTGTGCAGTTAGATCTGGGTGTGGTCAAGTTGAGACTCACGTTTAACAGCACATAATTTTATTTTACAAGCTCACGACACACTACACAACATATATATCATTTAAAATATTTAATTATACATTTGTGTAAGGACTCCACTTCTAGCTCTCGGAACGAGAGCTCGTAACTAACGGCAGCACCTGTTTTGCAGTAAGTCCTCTTGGTGAGAGTCTCGGGAAGTCAATTGATGATTTCTTCTGAACGCCGCAAGGGGTGCTCTTTTGCAGTGCGTAGGAGGAAACATGGTTGAGTAGGTGGAACCACGGTTACAATATCACTTATGTGAAGATCTACTGATAATTAGTAAAGCTATTAAAGAGTTTTTTTTTGACCGACTATACATAGAGTTATTTGACACATAAAAAATGGTTATTTAATTAAAACACCTTCATTACTACATTTCAAAGGAATTTAATAATACAAAATAAGGTTTCAATACATTTTGAAAAAAAAAAAAAAAAAACGTACAAGATAACTGAACTACTAACCTTGTCTAACCTAACTAACCTATTAGGTATGTTAGATATGACATTACAATATTAAAATGTGATAAGTACTTGATATGGCAATAAGATTATCCCAACACAGTTTTCATAATATGTAAAGCTGTCATCACCTTCCTACACGTTATTGATGACTCTATTATTAAAACAATTTTTTTTATAACTTTATTCACTATGACATCCAGCCCGACTCGTGGCTCAGTGGTAACGTGCGCCGCTGGTGAACATTAAGGCGCTAAGATTCAATCCGTTGACTTTTGTTGTAGACACTGTTTCGAAAACGAGTAAACTTGATAACGTTTGTGATGCTCGGCATTTTGCTTCGTTAGCCAGATTACTTGGTGGAAGTTTTCGGGTTTTCTCTCATACGATAAGCACATGCGGGGATGTTCACACCTAAAAGGGCCCCTGGATGGCACTGCCCCTCCCCTTCTTCAGCGACACAGATCCAAGTCTTTCTTCTAGCTATGGGTGCTCAATCACAACTGAAGCTGCCCCCCATTTCCCTCCTTCCAAGAGCAGACTACTCATGGGATGTCCGTCCCGCACTGCAAGTCACTGAGAATTAGACACAACAACAAATGTGATACCCTTATTAAAATTTCACACTATATTCTCTACATTAAAATAATTAAACAGCTAATTGGTAGTTCTAAATAGACTGTAATAATTTTATTTTTAATTTTGTTAATAAAAATGTTTCAATTCTTGATAAAATTTCATATTTGAATTACCATTTTTGTAAATCAATTTCTATACTTCTTTCGAAGTAGGATTGAACTGTCTTACACATAATAAATGACTTGCTGATTAATTTACATACAATGAAAACATTACTGTCTTTTCTGTCACGCTTATTTAATAACTTTTGACGTAATTATTTCATTAAATGGCAAACGGTGAATGATTTATGAAGCTTTTGGAATATAGTTTGATTAATGAATTCAAACTAAACAACACTATTTGTCCTTTGCATTGCTCCAGATGGATCATGTCAGTTTTGAATTACATTATATATATTAATATAAATCTATGTTTAGTTTTTATTCACATAAGAAAGTATGATTTTTCAATAAAGTCTCTTCTACTACTGTGCCCAAAAGTAAGAACAATTTTTTTTTTTTTCAAAAACTCTTTATTTATTCTTCCAAATTTATTTCATCGCCTTCAAAGTAATCCCGTCTGGACACAATGCACTTATGCCAACTATTTTTCTCCAATCCCCAATGCATTCTAAAAAGTCATCGGCAGGAATGGCCTTCAAAGCTTTGGCGATTTTCATCTTCAATCGAAACGGTGTCCCCGGAGTGATCTTTGAGTTTAGGAAATAGCCGTACGGGTGCTAAATCGGTGATGAATACGGTGGTTGTGGAACGATATGGGTTTCATTTTTGGCGAAAAAGTCACGAAGAATCAATGCAGTGAGAGCTGGCGCATTCAGTGCTTTCGGTACTAATCGAGATTTGACGCTTTGAGCCCTAGAATGGAATTGACTGATCCTTTTGAAATTCCAACCTCAGCAGCAAGGTCACTAATTGTAAATCTACGGTTTGCAAGCACCAAATCTTTATTTTTTTGGGCGCTCTGTTGGTTGAGGTGGATGGTCGACCAGAGGGCTCTTCGTTTTCTGCCTTCTTTGAACTGTTTTTACCACTTTTAAACATTTCTTTCCGATATAGAATGCTCACCGAATGTCTTCTGCAACATTCTATACGTTTCCGCAAACAAAATTGAATGCAAGTTCTTTCAATTAATTCAGACATTTCAAAAATCGCCGGAAGCAGTTTTAGCGTCTCACAGCGTCTCACAAAGTCAAGCGTAACACAAACACTAATGAATATTTTGATGTCAAATTTCACACATATGTCGAGGAAGTGCAGCAACCTAGAAAAGAAAAAAAAAAATTGAAATTCCATAAGCCCCGAGAATTTTAAATTGAAAATTGGTCTTACTTTTGAGCACAATAGTACATACAATTATAACATTGTTTTCGTAATATATGAGGATATTTCTAGAACAAGAATGACAATCAATCATTACAGGTCATATATTTTTTTAAGTAATCTTGATTTAAATTCCAGACTTAGCGTTCTCTTCGACGTAAGTTAAAAAAAAAAAAAATCATTTATTTTAGTTTGGGTTAGATTTTTAATCATTTATCAATCAATTTAATCATTTATTCTCCCAGGAATAGACTTTTTCCTTTTCTATATTTCTGTTTATTTTCTTCATAAAAAAAAAAAATCGTTATTTTTTTAACTCTTTATATTATTTTCTAATGAAAAGTCAATCGTCTTGGCCTGTTATATTATTGTAAATCATAGAATGTTCAAATATGATCCCAATTCCTCCCAAAAGAATTAAATAAATTCACTGCAATTATTTTAAATCTATTAATTTCACAGAAAAATAATTTTAGAATATGTGCAAGAAAATTATTTTTCAAATCATTATGTAAGTTATTTATATTAACAAACGAAGCAGCCTGAGAAATCATCATCTACTCAGCCAGATTAGCAGAAATGGGGTCGTTATATTAAATGGGCAATTTAAATGGAAGCATGTTGATTGCCATGAAGCCTTGAAGGGTTGCATTAAGATGAAATGATTCTTGTTTTTATAAAAGTAATCGAAATATTTGTTTAATTTTGAAGGCACTTTAATTCAATGCCAAATAAAGGCATTGTAATTTTTTGGTGATTGAGAACGACCATAAATAAGTTTGAAAACGAATTTTCAATTCTGATTTTCAAACTTAAAGTGAAGTTTTTAGTTTTTTTTTTTTTTTTGTTAAAATTGCGTAATTTTTTGTTATCTCTCTCTCTTTTGCTTTCTCTGTTTAGGAATGTTATTTTCATTGCTATGTTAAGAGTTTTCTACGACTGTAAAGTTATTTTGTAACCATGCTGGCGGCTTTATTGTATAAACTGTTTCAAAAAACGAGGGATGCGATAGCATTCGTGATGTTCAGCATTTCGCTTCCTTAGTCGGATTACCTGGGGGGAGTTTTCAACAATTGCATACAATACGCAACGCTTTCATGCATAAAATACGCAAATGCTGGGTAGTTTCCCTTCTAAGTTCTCTCAGAAGGCACTTCCCTCTTTCTTCGGCCACTCGGAGCCAAGTCTGACTTCTACCTATGGGCGTTCCGTCACAACAGAAGCTGCCCCTCCTTCCATGAAACCACATGGGTTCTTGGACTTGGTCTAAATGTTGATGCCGACCAAGTGGGATATGAAACAACAACAACATTGCCACCAATCGGATTTTGTTCAAACCACTCTGAAAACCCTTGCCACTAATAAAAGCAAAGAGAAATGTTCAGAAAAATCTGTCCAGTACCTTTTGAATTTATAGGAAACACATATACGAACATTTTTTTGTTCTAATGCAACTGACAAACACTTATACAATTGCCTTGGAGGCCTTAAGGCAAGCGCTCCGCCGACGTTACTCACTTAGCACTACCCAGGAGGTGCATGAAGCTTTGAAGATAAGCTACGAACGCTGAGTAACAATATCCCCGCAACTCTCTACGATCATGTTAGACCGGGACCTACGGTTTTAAGCGGATTCCGAATCACTACAAACATCCATGGCACTGCTGGTATTCGAACCCGAAACCTGTGGTACCGAGCGCCAGAGAGCTAGCCTCTCGGTCCTAAAAATATTAGATCAATATGTTTGATTTATACTAATTTACCTAGTACAATCAATTGACCTGAAAGGTTTTGAAAAAATTTTCAAATTTCGAATTGTTATAGTATGCTACTCGATTTGGTTTGATTTGTCGCTCTACAGTCATTTTATGCACACGTTAGGTTAGGCTAATTAGACCGGGATCTACAGTTTAATGTGGAGTTTCCGAACCACTAACAAACATACATACTACAGCCAGGATGTATACTACTCAAAATAACACGCAATTTAACATTAATTATACTATAGCAGCTGATGTATGATTCATCTTATATGCTGCTTGATAATCAGCAATCGAAATATATGTTTTTCTTAATGTATTTTCTGTATCTCTATAACATTGTGATGAATTTTAATTACTTGAGGCTTGTTATTTGTGTATGGAATTTTGTTCCCTAAAGTCCAACATAATTTACTTTTTAAAAATAAACATACTTTTTTTTTTTGATGATTAAATGACAGATAAGTAAGACAAAAGCGAAAGATTAGCTGATTAATTGCTAAAAGTTCATTAACCTCATTTCATTAATACGTTTATTGACCTCATGACGACAAACTTACGCAGCATTAATTAAAATTTAACGTTAAGAGGTTGATGGGTGAAATACAATACATAATATGCTCATGGCATAAAAATAATTTGATAAGAACAACATCCAAAAGGGGTTAAAAAATTGTAAAAAGGATAGAGAAAAAAACATTTTCAAGAATCTTCTCCTAAAAGAAGAGGATTATTCTTTTTCTTTCTTCTAAAGAGAATTTCAAACATCACTGAACAATAAGAGCTAAAATAATAATAGATGAGATGAAAATAAAAAGCTAATTTAAAAACTGTTATTTTTGTTTGTATTTTTAACTCTAGTATTTTCATAATTATTTACAGCTCGTTAATGATGTTATTTGAGTTTTTTAAAATCGTGTTGTTTGTTGTTGTTTCTTATCCCGCTTGGCTGGCCAAGCCCACGAGCCCATACGTATTCATGATTAAAGAGGAAGGAAGCAGCTTCTGTTGTGATGGAGCACCCGTAGGTAGAAGCACCCGTGTAGCTTTTACAGTCATAGGTAGAAGGGTTTGAAGTGGATTCCGAACCACTACAAACATCCATGGGCACCGCCGGGATTCGAGCCCGTTACCTGTGGTACCGAGCTAGAGCGCTAGCCACTCGGCCATCAGGCCCCTTTAAAATTGTTATAAAAGATATTAAAATACTCTAAAAAGGGGTTTCCACCAAACACAAAAGATTTAAATCGTAATACGTCAGTCAATTAAAAGTCTGAGCGGGGAACTGATCAGGCTTCTGATTGGTCAGCGTTCTACGACATGAGATTTTAGTATCCGAAGGGAAATCATCTTAAGGTTGGAAAAGATATAAAACACAAAAATAACCTTAATAGACTTCAATAAAAATAACTTTAAAAGAAAATTTCTCATTAATTTTCACAGTGGACTGATGGCCAATTGGCTAGTGCTCTGACCTTTGGTACCACAGGCTTTAGGTTAGAATCCTGGCGATGGTCTGGATGTTTCTGAGTGGTTTATAATCCACTAAGCTGGAGGCCTCGGTCTAATTATCCCAAAGTGTGCACAAAATGACCGTAGAGCGACAAACCGAATCATTAATTTTCATAAGACAGCTATTTTTTCTCACCTTTCTAAATAGCGTGGGGGAAAATAGGATGAGACTTGACCTATAAGATCATTATCATAGAAAATTTTATTAGTGACAGCCTTGGATGGGAAAATTGGATGAGTAATTGTACTTATTGGAAAAACAACAACAACAATTGTTTTAACAAAAAAGTGAATGAGATCTTAATTTAATTTGTTGTTGTTTATTATCCCACTTGGTAGACATCGGCATCTAGACTAATCACAAGAACACATGGTAAGAGGGAAAGGACGGCAGCTCCTGTTGTGATGGAGCACCCGTAGCTAGGAATATGATTTTTCTGGGAGGACTTTTATGGGGAACTGCCCCGCATTTGCGTTTCGTAGAGGAGAAAACCCGAAAAACTCTCACCAGGTTCCGATTCACGTGGCAAGAGGCTGAGCATCCCAAACGCCATCGAGTCTCTTCGTTTCTTAAAACAATGTCTACATCAATGCCGCCAGCGGATTGAACCTCAGCCCTAATGTTAACCAGTGGTGCCCGTTGCCACTGAACCACGAGTACGGTTAATTTAATTTAAAATAACTGATAGAACATTTTTGCGATTTTTGGATACGAATTACGAAAGTATATAAGTATAAAAAAAAAAAAACAGCAAATATGGAAATTTCTTTAAAGAGAACACAATTATAGGATCTGATTGCTGAGGTACCACAGATTTTCTGGTTCAAACCCCGGCGGTCCATGGATGTTTGTAGTGGTTCGGAATCCACTTCAAACCGTAGGTCCCGGTCTAATAGGATCGTAGAGCGTTGCGAGGGTAGTGTTACTCACGTCTGTAGCCTATCTTCAAGCTACATGTGCCCCCTGTGAAATGCTAAATGAGTAACAGCGGTGCAGCCCTTGTTTATGGCATTAAGATTAACTGTCTCTGTATTGCCAGCTGCATTTGAACAACAACAGAATATAAATATCATTGAAAGATTTCATTCTAATATATATTTAGAATTTTAAGATTTAAAAAAAAATGATATCGAATTAAAATAAATCAAACAGTTATTTATTCCAAAATATTAAAAAAAAAAAATTGAATAAATTATGTCACATTAAATATTAAATGTATCAATTTTATTAAATTTAATGTTTGAGAAAAACAACCCAACCTTTTGTTAAAGAATATACAAAAATAGATTTGATTTATGATTCAATTTGTATAAAAATACGAATTCGTATAAATATGTATAACAATAATGTATTCGTATAAATAAATATGTGTAAATCTATGTATAATTCGTATATTCGTATAAATATGTATAAAAATGGATTTGATTTGTCCTTCAATTCGTTATACCGGTTTCAATAACTGGAGTCCAGAATATTTGTACGAAAAACTAGAAAATAAAACTCTAAGCTGTTATCATGTTTTCACTTATTCATTCAGTTTTGATATACAACATTAATATTTATCAATAAAACTGATATATATAATGAAAATTCATCTCTCAGACAGAAAAAGAAGAAAAAAAAAAAGAATCTTGATACTGGGTATTATACTTGAAGAAGTACCTTCTTGGAGTGAGCAGCATGAGCTTATGTGTATCCTCGAGAGGATGATTGGAGATGACTTTTTTGCTGGAGACGATCTCAAGAAGTTACGCTTCTTGCTGCTCAAATATATAACTGAGTATGGTGCTTCTTAGAGAGGAGGGAAAAAGAATCGATAAAGATAACTGAATAAAAAGAAAAGATTTTTGGAAAAGGTAGTTGACAGAACACCAGGTTTTTAGGGAAAGAATACGTCTCGTGAACTTGTGCTTTAAATATAGGTATTGGATTATCTGTATCACTGATTCGTATTTTTATGATACGGAATGATGATTTAAAAGTTCATCATGGCTAATCTAACATTGCAATCTATTATTTAGTCATGAATAATTTAAAAACTAATTAATTAGTTTGATTTAAAAAATCTATAATAAACCATAAATTGAAATTTCAAATCTGTACGATGCTATGCATTTTATTTTATGGTAATTATTTTATGGTTAATTCGTAGAGAGAAATTTATAAAATTTTTTCATAAATAACAACAAGGGCCCTGATGGCCAAGTGGCTGAGGCTCTAATTCTCGGTTGAACAGGTTTTGGCTTTTTGGGTACCGGCGGTGCCATAGATGTTTTGCATTGGGCCGGAATCCAGTTAAACCGTAGGTTCCGGTCTAATGGGATCGTAGAGCGTTGTAGGGGTAGTGTTACTCACATTCGTAGCCTATCTTCAAGCTACACATGCCCCTTGGACTGTGCTAAATGAGTAACAGCGGTGCAGCCCTTGCGTATGGCTTAAAGATTAACTGTCTCTGTATTGCCAGCTCCATTAGAACAACAACAGGATACAAATTTCAGTGAAAGATTTCCTTCTAATATCTGTTTAGAATTTTAAGATTCAAAATAAATGATATCGAATTAAAATAAATAGAGAAATTATGTATTCCGAAATATTAAAAATAAAATAAATGATGCCAAATAAAATATTAAATGAAGAAAAGAAGTTTGAAAAAACCCAAACCAATCTTTTGGAAAATAATATGTAAAAATAGATTTGATTTCATTCAATTCGTATTAAAATACGAATTTGTATAAATATGTATAAAAATAATATATTCGTATAAATTTGTATATATATGTATAATTCTTATATTAGTATAAATATGTATAAAAAGATTTATCATTCAATTCGTTATGCCGGCTTCAATAACTGGTGTCCAGAATATTTGCACGAAAAACTAGAAAATAAAACTCTTAAGATGACAGAGCTCTTACCTTGTTTTCACTTATTCATTCAGTTTTTATATATAACATTAATATTTATCACAAAAAATATATATATATATATATATATAATGAAATATTCATATATATAATGAAAATTCTCTCTCAGACAGAAAAAGAAGAAGCAAAATAATCTTGATACTGGGGTATTATACTTGAAGAAGTACCTTCTCGAAGTGAGTAGCACAAGAGCTTATGAGTATCCTCGGGAGGATGATTGAGACGACTTTTTTTTTGATGGAAACGGTCTCAAGAAGTTACCTTTCTTGCTGCTCAAATACATAACAGAATGTGGAGCTCTTGCAGAGTAGGGGCAAGGATCTATAAAGATAACCGAATAAAAAAAGATTTCTGGAAAACGTAGTTAACAGAACACCAATATTTTGGGAAAGAATACGTCTCGTGAATTTATGCTTTAAATATAGACAAATATCTATATTTAAAGCATAAATTCACGAGACGTATTCTTTCCGTATTATCTGAACCATCGATTCTTATTTTTATGATACGTAATGCTCGTTATTTAAAAGTTCATTATGGCAAATATAATATTGTTATCTATTAATTAATTCTGAATTAATTATTTTGTTTTCAAAAAAAATCCTTATTAAATCATAGTTTGAAATTTCCTTCAATTGAAATTTGAGAGACGCAATTAATTTTAATTTATAGCAATTTTTTTGTAGCTAATGCTTAGATCAAAATGTATAAACATTTTAAATAACCGGCACTGAATGCTGTTAATTGGAAGCGTTTTTTTTATTTTTTAAGTAACTGTCCTTATCAATTTTGTAGAACAATCATTTCGTTCCAAATATGAAAATATCTCCAAAAAGAATACAAATATCGGTGAAATAATACATTCTAATATCTATTTAGGATTTTGAGATTCAAAATAAATGATATCGAATTATAGTAAATCAAGAAGTTATTTATTCCGAAATATGAAAAATAAAAATAAATCATGTTAAATTAAATATTAAATGTATCCCTTTAATTAAATTTAAAGTCTGGAAAACCCCCAATCTTTTCTTAAAGAATAAAAAAATAAATTTGATTTATGATTCAATTCGTATAAATATGTATAAAAATAATATATTCGTATAAATTTGCATATATATGTATAATTCGTATAAGTTCGTGTAAATATGTATAAAATAGTTTTATCATTCAATTCGTTATGCTGGCTTCAATAACTGATGTCCAGAATATTTGCACGAAAAACTAGAAAATAAAACTCTTCAGATGACAGAGCTCTTACCTTGTTTTCACTTATTCATTCAGTTTTTATATATAACATTAATATTTATCACAAAAACTGATATATATATATAATGGAGACGACTTTTTTTGCTGGAAACTGTCTCAAGAAGTTACCTTTCTTGCTGCTCAAATATATAACAGAGTGTGTAACTCTTGCAGAGTAGGGAAAAAGAATCAATAAAGATAACCGAATAAAAAAAAAAGATTTCGGAAAAAGTAGTTGACAGAACACAAGCTTTTTGGGAAAGAATACGTCTTATGAACTTGCGCTTTAAATATAGGTTTTGGATTATCTGTATCATTGATAATTATTTTTATGATACGCTATGTTCGTTATTTAAAAACTTTATTATGACAGATCTAATATTGTAATCTGTTAATTAGTTTGTCCCGAACTATTTATTTCGTTTTCTCAAAAGCCCATAATGAATTATAGTTTGATATTACTTTCAATTAAAATTTGAAAGGCACAATGAATTTTATTTTTATAGTTATTTTTGTAGTTAATGCTTAGACCAAAATTTATAAAAAATTTACATAGATACTGGAACTAAATGTTGTAATTTGGAAACTTTTTTTATTTTTCAAGTTATAGTCCTTCCCAATTTTGTGGATTCTCATTACAGTATGCATTACATAAGAACAAATTTGAATGTTATGTAATGTAGCATCTTTCCCGCGGGAAGAGTTGTAGCCTTTCTTTCCCATGAGAGAAAGTAATATTTTTAACAAGTACATAATGTCAACCAATCACTTAAATTTGACCGCAGATAAGCAATGTTGTGGATTGTTATATTATATGCAGTTAGTGTTTTGCACTGATGATAACAACTTGTCACTTAAATCTAATGGCAGATATGCAGTATCATGGATAATCAGATTTCATGAAATTAGTGATTGTCTGTGAGACCTTTACAGGTCGAAACATTTACAGATGGAACATGGACTACGCCATGAGTTGTGGTATTGTGACTGGTGATAGAACATGAGCTGAGAAAATGTCTACTCTAATGAGAAGTGAGGGGAAGCTGAGTCAACCCCTTACGGATACGGATTTTCTTAAAGGGAAGTTTTTGGAGAAGAAAGGAGAGAGTTCTGCTACGAGTCGAGAAAAATTCTGTTTTTCTTTTTCTCTGAAGTCACAGAACAGGCCGGTGTTTCCGCCTGTTTCCAAAGTGAGACCTTTGTGGTTTCGTGTATCACGCCGTGCGATATTAAGATCTGCCGCAGACCACGAATTTTAACGACGTAGACTTAACGACGCATTTTAACGACGACATTTGATTCGACGTGGCCTGTAGAGGTCTGAAAATCTCCTTGGAGTAAATTACATTTGTGATTCAATCGTGCATCTGTGGTCAATGATGTATGTATGTATGTATCTTGTAAATAAAAATTTAAATGTTCCTGAAAGTGACCCTCTCTTGAAGCCATTATATAGACGTTAGGTCGAGACCTTACAACATGTACGATATGTGTAAAAAATAATTAATATAAGTTTAATAATATCTTTTTCGACTATCTTTTAGCAAGCATGAAAGAAAAGAGATTTAAAAGGGTAATTGTCACGTTTAAAAATTTGGCAATATATAAATTTGGTCAGTGACATAGAAAACATATATCCTATAAAAATTACAGTTTCAATTTGACAAGCGCCAGAGTATTATAGAATAGCTTAAGACAAGCAAATGAAAGATGTACATTTTAAACACAATACTGTTTTTTTTTTAAACCTTATTGTTTCTTAATAATTGAAATTGTTGTATAAAATCTTCTTTCATTGTGGATAAAAGATAGCTTTTTATAAGCGTCAGTGCTGAGAAAAGTTTCTTAAGGCTTTATTTGGTTATGCTGCTTATGGTTATGCTATCTGTATCTTAACTATCTCTGTCATTGGTTTACCAGAACCACTTCGCTTCAGAGTCGACTCTTATCTTGAGAAGGCTAGGGACATTACAAATATAAGGCTGGGGACATATACAAATCATTCAAAATATATATACATAAAATAAACCACAGCACATGAAATATACAAGGATTACCAAGAATTTTATCTAATACAGAAAAAATATTTGTAAATACATATCGGCAATAATGATGATAAGTTCCTTCTCATGATGGATAACATGAGGCCACACTGTACTGATTGGCTGACCCTTATCTCGATGAAGGAATAATTTCGTTAACATATTTCTTTATACATGAGTCGGATGAACATACGTGAGGGTGGAAGACTCCTGATGCATGCAGCACGTCCAAATATAATTTGGCACCATCAAAAGCGTACTTCTGGAGTAGGGGTGACCAACCCAAATAATCTTGCAGGCCACTTTGGAAATACATCAAAACTCTGCTATAGACATTTTTGTGGAGTGAAAATTGAAACATAATGAGTCATTATTAGTGTGTTTACTATTATTCTTACATGTAAACATAGATAATATAATAATAATGAGACTAACTGCATATTGCAAAAAAAAATATATAACACTAAAAATGAAAATATAAATGAAATCATTAAAAAATATTTATTACACTAGTCCGATATTTATTTTTCCACTCTTTCACTTAGCTTTTTGCAAATCGATCTCAATTTGAGTATTTGCACATCGTAACTAGTGTTGCAGGTTAGCGTCCGGTATGTTTGAGCGTGTTTTGTGTTTGGCCATTTTCATTTTTGAAAAAAAAGCGATTTACAAGTGTAAGTTGAATCAGAAAGAAGGTTGAATCAAATCAAAAAGAAAAAAGTAAGTTGTATCAAATCAAAAAGAAAAAGTAAAGTTGAATTTTATACCTCTATAAAAATACCAAACTTACAAATAGTCAGAAAAATATCGTCATTTTTATTTTTGCCATATATCTTAAATGCATTTCTTCTTGTTAGCGGCCATAAAAACAGAACTTGATTGGTCAAAAACAGGCGCGCATCACTTGTGAATTATACGTTATTGTGTATTGTACACGATGTCTATTATTCGGGACAAAAAATGAGTGAAATATACGTTCACAGACAAGAGTTTATTTATTAAATTGTTCAATACAATCTATATTGAGGAATGCATCTGAACTCATAACATTATTCAGATAATTAATCTATAAATCCCATTCTAAACCCATGATCACCACTTCAACAATAGTTAAAGGCAGATTCAAACGTTATTATATTATATTATATTCGCAAAACGCTCTTACCTTTTGTCCAAATCATGCTGTCACTATTAACATGGCTGGAAGGTACGTGCGCTTAAAATGACAGATGGAATATTTCCCATCAACTAACGCTTGCATTCACACGAATGACTGGCTGTCTCTGTGCCCCCAAGTGTGCTTCAGAATAGTTCTCCTTAATTAAAACTTTGACTATTTGGCGATTGTTGGCACATGAGATTTTTTCCTCTGAATGATGCTTGTTATAGTTTGTATGTTCTATTATCGTCAGTAATAGGCCTTTTAAATCCAGTTTAAAATTAGTTCATTTATTTTATTTCCATAATATTGTCAGTTTAATTGTTTAATTTTGGTCAAGTTTTATATTTAAAATCAATCTATTTAAAAATAAGATAAATAGATTGATAGAAATAATAGAGTTATAAATAGATTGGTAATTGTGCAGTGCATTGGTAATTGGTAACTGTCTGTTGGTAAAGGTGTTTTTTTTTTATGATTTGGTTAAGTTTTATACCTAAAATCAATCTATTTAAAAATTAGATAAGTAGATTGATAGGAATAATAGAGTGATAAATAGATTGTGCAATGCAGTGGTAATTAGTAATTGTGCATTGCATTGGTAATTGGTAATTGTGTATTGGTAAAGATGCTTTTTTTATGATTTGGTTAAGTTTTATACATAAAATCAATCAATTTACTTTATTTTCACCTTGAATGACAAACATAGTAATGGTATTAAAAAATTTTTTTCTAAATTTTCTTGTCTTTATTCGCATACTTCCCAGCGTTTAGTAATAATTTCTCAGCAATTTAAATAAAATTTTAAAATTTTAAAATTTTAATTTAATTTTTTATATAATTTATTATTATTAGACGTATAATTTTAGAAAATTTTTTTATGTACAATATTTATATATCATTACCCGTTGTGAAGATTTATAAAGATAATTGACAAATATCATTAAAAAGTTTTCTCTCATTAAAACATGAAATTAAATTTGATGACTGATCTATCGCTATTTCTGAATAAATAATTCTGAATAAATAATAATAATAATAAATAATTCTGAATAAATAATTTTTCTGTCCAAAATCGTTTCAATAACGTTAGACTATATATTAACTGTATTAACTGTAGTTTATTTATATTTTAAATTATAAAAGCATCTATATGTCATCAAAAAAAAAAAAAAAAAAAAACTCACGTTAACCAAAATGTTCTGTTTGGTGATGTCGTGTTCCTCATATTTGCATACTAATCACTTGAATTGGACTTATATTGTACTGAACGTGACAAACCATTTTGTACAATTTGTGACTATCTGTTTGAAAATTACACCGCTGCTTGAGTATTGTTTAAGAATCAAAGGGGATACTAACCTTTATGTTCTGAATTTTAGGGTTTAATGTATTGGTATGAGTCATAGAAATACCAATTGCACTATATACACATGATCGAAATTATTTTTATGAATACTTTTTTTTTTTTCTAATACAGCTGGCAAACACTTAGACAGATGTCTTGATGCCTTAAGGGAAGCACTGCGCAGACGTTACTCACTTTGCATTACCCAGGGGGCGCGTGTAACTTGAAGACAAGACCCGGACTCGGAGCAACAATGCCCCCACAACTCTCTACGATCCTATTAGACCGATGTGGTGGATTTCGAACCACTACAAACATCCATGGTACCGCCAGGACTCGAACCCGAAACCTGTGGTACCGAGCGCTGGCCACTCGGCCATTCAGGCCCTTTTTATGAAGACATTAATTAATAAAAAGGAAGGAAAATTACGTTTTTATGAAAATTCAAAGAAAATTACGAATTAATTGAGTGTTTAAATCTTTTTGATGGCGGTGGTGAGCAGAAGAGACTACTTGAAAAAAACACCTTTCAAATCAATGTACAGGGTGATTATAATTAAAGTTCCCCTTTCAAAATGCTGTAAAAGAAGAACCACCAGTCACAACGGAGTCAAATTTGAACTGAAGATACTTGAAGACGGGAGAAACGGTACGGCATCAAAAAAAAAGGTTCACCCGATTTTTCCCATCCAATTTGGTATGACCTTGCCATGGTGGATGGGCTTTCCACTAACAGTGTCTCAGCTGTTAAATGACCTGGAAGATATTTTTGCCGTCAAAAATCGAAACAGTCAAGCACATTGAACACTACAGTGCGTTTAATGTGCAACTCATGCCAAATACGTTGTCATTTCGATACAAAATATCACTGGCAGCCGATTTCACTTTCTTTTTATGGCACTTGCAGCGCCATCTATTAATACACTTTTTTTGAAAAATTTTTGATGCTGTACTGTTTCCCCCTTCTTCACATGCCTTCAGTTCAAATTTGAACTCATTGTGACGAGGGGTTCTTTTACAACATTTTGAAAGTGGAAATTATAATTCCCCTGTACATATTAACTAAATAAATGCAATTGAAGTTCTTTATCGATTCATTTATTTAATTAAAAGGACATGAAGTGAACTTGTGATAATTCTTTTTTCCCTGTTTTGTTTTTGATGCTTTTTTTATCACGCTGCACATTAAAAACATAAAGCGTTACAAAAAGTCAGATATCGGAATCAAATATACATCTGTCATTAAACGGAAATATCTAATTATAGAAAAAAAGGAACACGATATCAAAAGAAGAGAAAAAGAAGTATTTAACTCCATAATGGTTCTATGTCAATTAGCTGGGCTTTCAAAAAAATCGATAGAAGCAACAAAGCAGAGCTGAATTTATCGGTTTGTTCCGTCGATTACTCTCTGAGCTTGAATGCTATATAAACACTACTTCAAATGGCATGAAGCATTTTGGGGGATTATGTTTGTCTTTATTTATAGTCACATTTTCCATGGAAACTTGGGGATCAATAACTCACTTTTTCCCCTGCTGTACTTGAAAGCTCTCTTCTTCAACAAGTAGTATTTTTTTTAATGTCTTTGCAGCTGTTTTTCAGACAGTGAAAAATATTCAGCTGTACTTAACGTAACTTTTGTATTGTTTTTCTCCCATGTTCGGTTTTACAATAATAGCTTTTATTTTGTTGTTTTTTTCTACACAATTATTACTTTCATTACGCTTGGTCTATGAATAAATTTTGCTAGAAGGAGAGCATCAATTAGATGTCTATGCTGTTCCCTTCATGCAGCAATTAGATGTCTGTGCTGTTCCCTTTATGCAGCAATTAGATGTCTGTGCTGTTCCCTTTATGCATCAATTAGATGTCAACGTTGTTTTCTCTATGCGTCAAATAGATGTCTACGTTGTTTACTCTATGTCAATAGAGAGTTTTTTGCATACCGTACTTTGGACGTCCGTTAGCTTTTTCTCCCTACCGCGCATGCTCATAGGAAATTGCGCATGCGTATCTGTAATAATGTTTCCTATGAGCATGCGCGCTCGGGAGAAAAAGCTAACGGACGTCCGAAATACGGTATGCAAAAACTCTCTAATTACTAGATGTCTACGTTGTTTCCTCTATGCGTCAATTACTAGATGTCTACGTTGTTTCCTCTATGCGTCAATTACTAGATGTCTACGTTGTTTCTCTTATGCGTCAATTACTATTACTACAATTATCACCCTGTAATTATAATCAACCTGTACATTAAAACATAAAACGTTACAAAAGCTAAATATCGAAACCAAATGTACATCTGCCATTGAACGGAAGTATCTAATTATAGAAAAAGGAACACGATATGAAAAGAAGAAAAAAAATATATATATTGAACTCAATAATGGTTCCATGTCAATTAGCTGGGCTTTCAAAAAGATCGATAGAAGCAACAAAGCAGAGCTGGATTTATCGGTTTGTTCTGTCGATTACCCTGGAGCTTGAATGCTATATAAACACTACTTCAAATGGCATGCAGCATTTTGGGGGATTATGTTTGCCTTTATTTATAGTCACATTTTCCATGGAAACTCGGGGATACAGCTTCTGATCAATAACTCACATTTTGCCTCCTTTGTACTTGAAAGCTCTCTTCTTCAACAAGTAGTACTTTTAAAATCTTTGTGTCTGTTTTTCAGACAGTAAAAAAAAAGTATTCAGCTGTACTTAAGGTAACTTTTCTATTGTTTTTCTCCAGTTTTCAGTTTTACAATAACGACTTTTATTTTGTTGCTTTTTTTTTCCACACTATTATTACTTTCTTTATGTTTAGTCTATGAATGAATTTTGCTAGAAGGTGAGCATCAGTTAGATGTCTCTGCCGTTAGCTTCAGTAAGATGCTTATGCCGTTAGCTTCAGTTAGATGTCTATGTTGCACCATTGCCACTTGGAACAAAGAGCTCTAGAGACAGATTCAATGAGGTTCATACCTTTCACTTATCTCCTCTAACCCAATAAAATTGTTTCTTTATCTACAAATATATTTGGGCTATTGGCATCTTAGGTACCACAATTTCCGGTTTGACTTGCTTGTCCATTCTAGAAGGTCAAAGTCCAAACCAGCAAAACTTTTGGGTTTTTATTTTGCATTGTTCATAAAGAAATTTATTTTAAAGAAAAATTAAAAGTAAAATATACCATTTATTTAATTAAACAAATTTTCATTCTTACTGTTAAATTAAATTGAATTGAATAAAGCGTAAATGTTTTTCTTTGATTTAAAAAGCATTGAATTCTCTAGGATTAAATCCCAAGTTAATTCGTGCGAAAAACTAGCTTCGTATTCTGGGCGGAAACGAATATTTCCGAGTTACCATGTATCATTCTAAGGCAAACACGATTTGCTGAAATCTGGATACATCTAGAAATCGTTCTATAGCGGTTTCATGTTGTATACAGATATTTAATTCAACGTCTTTCGGTACCCAAGTGCTAATCATCGGTGAAGACATTCTTATTTCCAGATTTCGCACAAAGACATATCCTAGCAATGCAAAATTCTATAGATTTGGCCTGACTTCATCTCCATTATGTTCGATCTGCAGAACTCCGGAAACAGTCGAACGCATTTTGTTTCAATGTATAAAATATGTAGCAGCACAAAAATACACTTCAAAGCGCTTTTGGATATAGATTTCTGTCTTACTCAAGGACATTTGATATGCCAAAGGACGCTTATTATGAGACAATAGCAATACTACAATTTCTACGAAAAGTCTCGTAACCCTGTAAGCTATGTGGTGCCCCGTGTAATTTTCCAGGAAATTATTATTTAATTTTCACTTTTCGTTTCAAGTACTAGTAGTTCTTCATGTGTTCTAATCATCATTTAACTGTTAAAATGTTGTGATCTATTTGATCTGTAGTTTTGCCTATTTCTTTCGTGTTCAAATTAACTTCTTTTTATTCCTTTGGTTGCTAGAAAGTGCAAGCAACGCTTTTGTATTTTAAAAGGAGTTTTGAAGCCGACATAGACATGACTTTTGGAATTTTGAATTTTAGAGTTGTTCTTTTATGGGGTTTGATTTTCGCTTCTGCCAAAAAATGTTTGTCAGCGAGCATACATCTCAAAGAACCAAGTCAAGTCGGTACCCTTAAAAAAAATTAATGAAGAGCTACTTTGCTTAGAACCACTTTATATATTTACTTATATTTTTCGAAATAAAGAATAATAGAATATGTAAATTAATTTATCATAGCAGCTGTGTATCGTGTGGTGATCTCGAAAGTTCTAACGATGAATAAGAAGAATATAGTTCTTATTCTAATGTGCAATCCGGATGTCTAAAATCGTACTTAATTGGACATTCAAGTGTTGTATAGGTGAAATCCGTAAAACAACCATCATATAACCTGACTGTGTGACAATTCCTGTAAAGCATCACTGTAATCACCATCGAGTCTCTTTGTTATTGTAAACATTTTAAGTGATAATAGCAGTTATGTAATGTGGTGATCTTGAAAGTTCTAATGAGGAATCGGAGAATTATAACTCTTATTCTAATGGGCAATCCGAAAGACTAAATTTGTACTTACTGGGACATTTAGGTGGTGCATAGGTGAACTTCGTAAAACTACCATTAGGAAACCTGACTGTGGAAAGACGCTTTACACGTGTTGTCACAATCACCACCTAGTTTCTTCGTTTTTGTAGGCCTTTAAGTGATAATAGCAGCTATGTATCGTGATCTAGAAAGTTCTAATGATGAATCAAAATGTTCTTATTATAATGTGCAATAAGATTGTCTAAATGTTTACTTATTGGGACATTCATGTGTTGTATAGGTGAAACTGCGTAAAACTACAGTCAGACAACCTAACTGTATAGAGATACTCTACACGCGTTGTCATCACCATAGAGTCTCTTCGTTATTGTAGACATATTAAGGGATAATAGTAACTATGTATTGTATGAGTGATCTCAAAGAAGTTCTAATCATGAACGACGATTTGCCAGATTAATGGAGAACCTTGGTTGCAACCTTTATCTCCTGCTTTGTGAGTGAAGGAAATTTCTTAAGCTTTAAGCCCATTGATTAGATAGAAAAAAGCAATATATAAGTATATTATTAATTTATTAAAAATTAATTATTCGAAATTTTTTTTTTAATACAAAATTAAAAAAAAATTCTGCATATATAATTTTTTTAATATTATTATTATAATTTCAAGTAGGTAATAAAAAAAAGATAAACAATAGAAATAAACAATAACGATTGGAGGGGAAATTGTGACTCAGTGGAGAAACTGCATGGTAATTCGGAAAGGTGGAAAATCGGAACGTTAATGAATAATATTCAGAACAGCGCGAGGTCTTTTGCGATTTTTAAAATCAGAAATGTCGTAAACATAGTTGCTTAGATCATTCAAAACGGAATTACTAATATTTGGAATGGAATTATAAAATTTTTCGCAGTTTTATACACAAATTGTTTAAAACTTGGGAGGAAAAGAGCATGTCTGATATCCTCATTTTCGGAAAAACCAAGGCGAATTTGTAATCATACGTAGGATTTTATTTTCAAGTCTTTGTATGATCTCGAAATTCGACGGAGCTGTAGATCCCAAATAGGACTCGCATATGCAAGTATTGGACGCAAGTAAGCAAGATAAATGAGCTTTTATTTTCCAAGGACATAGTAAATTCCTACAAATGAGTGGATACAGTACACGAATGCATCTATTTTTTTTATCCCTAAGATAGTTAATGTGATTCTAATCATGAATCACAGGATTACAGTTCTTATTCTAATGTGCAATACCGATGACATTTTTACTTACTGGGACGTTTGTCTGTTGCATAAGTGAAACTCCAAAAAATTATCATCTGGCAACCTGATTTATAGAGACACGTGCTGTCACAATCATCATCGCCTATCTTCGTTTCATCTAAAGATGTTTTTAAATGATAAAGCAACTACGTATCGTGTGGTAATCTCAAAAGTTCTAATGATGAATCAGATGGTTACAGTTATTCAAATGTGCAATCGAATGACTAAATATTTACTTACAGAACATTTGTTCCGGTAAGTAAATGTGTTATATAGACAAGAAAAATATCATCCAGTCAAAATTGTAGAAACGCTTTACGTGTTGTCACATGTTACCATCATATCTTTCGGTTTTCGAAAAGAAGTGATTGTAACGCATGCCACTAGCGAATTCTTTAGATCCTCTTAGAAGTTGTTATATTTGCAAGTCTAGCACTTAAAACGTTTTTAACAACCATATCTACCTGATTTGAAGCTCAGTTGTAAATAATGTGGAAGAGAACCAATGTTCAAATATAGATTGATATTTTTACTATCTCGGGCTGAAGGTAATGAGTTCAATCCTTAGTATTTTGAAACAAAAATTTGATGATGTTTACAACAGTTTTTTTCTATCGTCAATCGAGTTGCCTTATTTGCAGATATTCAGTTTTTTTTAAATTATACGCAAAGGCATTGCAGTTACACTTATCATCAGAAAATGGAAAATAACATTTCTGTATCAGTAATGAATTGTTTATGCTTTAAAATATGGTACTAGGGTAAGTGATGTCAAAAACAGAACCTAGGTTTCGGAAATATCCAAAATGACAATTAATAAATGTCGTTAATGTTGGCAAATGCCGCTAGTATGGGTGTTTGTCTAAGTAAAAGGGATACTTGATATATGGGTTTTTTTTTAGGTACGGATAATTGCTATAGATTTTTTTTAGGTAGGGATACTTGATATAATTTTTGAGATAGGGATACTTTGATATATTTTTTTTTAGCTAGTGATACTTGATATTTATTTTTTAAACCAGGGATACTAGATTATAGTTTTTTTAGATAGGGATACTAGATTATAGTTTTTTTAGATAGGGATACCTTTTATGTTTTTTTAGATAGGGATACTTGATAAATATTTTTAGGTCAGGATACTTGATATTTCTTTTTTAGATAGGAATACTTGACATTGTTTTATCAGAGAATTACGATGTTAACCCTAGGGCTAATAGAAGAGAGCAAGAATTGTTCCTATGTAACACACATTTGAAGTAAGGGCAGAAGTTTTAGTACTAGAATTTCTTAATATTGCTCAGCATTCTGTTCTTTCTCCAGAATTCTATTTATTTTGTTCTTTAAAATCATATTTTATTTAAGTCACTTTTCTTGAAATAGTTTTATCATTTTATATCAAGAGAAAATCGTCTAGACATGAACATTATTGAGGCTGACAGTTTGTAAATTCAAATATGGATAATATTTAACATATTGAAGATAAAACATCTTTACAAAAACTTTTTTTTTTTTCAAAATTCACTGCTATTATTTAAATCTATTATTACATAGTTTTAATATACCTTTTTCCAAAATAAAAATAATTTTTATATATATATAGTAACTTTAGAAATTTGCAAGAAAATGATCGTCAAATTTCTTGCATATACTATTTTGAAAGTTATTCACGTTTAATGAGTGAGGTAGTTTGAGAGCTCCATCTGCTAAACGAGATTACCAGAAATGAGGTCATTTGTGTCAAATGGGCAATTTAAATGGAAGTACGCTGGTTGTTATAAAGACTTGAAGGACTGCGTCAAGACTAAATGACGCTTGTAGGATGGCTTTCTGAATACTTGCTACATTTGGTTAAGCCAGCGATCATAAACGGCATATCACTATGGATCATGGGATGATGATCATGAATAGAAAATTTCAAATTTCGGTGAGTTAAATTTTTCATTTATATTAAAAAGTTTTATTTAGACCAGACAAAAACCGCATCCCGCCTTGAATATTTTTCCGGCGCGTGAGATTTAGTACATTTTTACAAAATATATTTATTTTATAATGACCAAAGTAGTGAAAACCACCGTATTAAAAAAAATACATTATGTGTGCATCTATGTTTCTATATTCAAAAATTAACTGTCGAAATGATGAGAACAAATGAACTTTGATTTTAAGATAATATTCTTGCAAATATAGGACAGATAGTGCCTGTTTTATTTATGCGTTTACTGTGACGAGTTCTCAGAATAATTAAATTATAAACACCAATTACGATGCAACACCAATTAATTATGATTTAAACACTAATTACGATGTCCAAATATCCAAATTGAGATCGATTTAAAAGCTAAGTGAATGAGTGGATAACCAATTTATATTTATATATTTTCTATATTTTATTTTTAGTATTATATAGTTCTTTACAATGTGCGTTTAGTCATCATTATTATTATATTGTTTATGTTTACATGTTAAGAATAATAGTATATTGATAGCATAATTGATAACTCATCATGTTTCAATTTTACCTCAAAAATTTGTCTATAATGGGCCTAAATCTAATATGAGGATATATAATTTTATATGCTGCCCGTGCTTCGAGTTATAATGCTTTCCTAAGTGGTCTGCAAGATCATTTCGGTTGGGCACCCCCTAGTTTAGATCATTACTCTTTGTTTTACTTATAAATTCTGTGTATTGTGTCTAATTCTCAGTGACCTGCAGTGAGGGACAGGACATCCCATCAGCAGTCTACTCATGGATGGAGGGAAGACTGGCTGTTTCTGTTGTGATGGAGCACCCATAGGTAGAAGGCTCCGTGATGTTCAAGAAGGAGGCAAGTGCCTTCTGGGAGGACATATGAAGAATTAAACGCATTTTAGTATCAGATTGTGTGAAAGCCCAGATAATTCCCACCAGGTAATTTGACTAATGAGACAAGATGCTGAAAATCGCAAACGCCATCAGTCTCTTTGTTTTTGAAACAGCGTCTACAACAAAGCCACCAGCTGATGGAACCTCAGCCCTAATGCTCACCAGTGGCCCACGTTGTCTCTGAGCCACGAGTCCGGGCACTTATAAATTCTTCTCTACGAAGTTTAGACATTTTTAGGTATTTTTAGGATATTTTTAAAAAAAAAGAAAAAAAAGAAAATATAGATAAAAAATAGTATATCAGTAGACGATGAAAAAATAAACGTAAAATATCTTATTATTGAATTATCGAACTGAAACTTTTCACTTCAAAAATTTTTTATTAAAATTTTCAAATATATAAAAAACAGAAATATGTGATCTAAAGTTTCTACAAATGAAAAAAAAAACCACGTGTAATGAATGTAGTGAAACTTTGAGATAGCCTTGGCTTAGATAGAAATATTTGACATTGCTCATCAGAGGAATTACGATGCCAAACTATTGGGTTAATAAAACTGAGCAAGAGTGGTTCCTATGTAACAAGACTGTTGATTGCGGAAAAAAAGGTATGGTTTTTCAGGTATAATTTCTCACGTATGCCTTTTAACCGTGATAATTTCAATTCTTCGGTTCTGGTTGTGATTTGTGCAATTCTCTGTCGCACTCGCATGCATAATATGCCCACTAAAAAGAAATGATTGGAGCTCTTGATATTAAAAAAATTAATCCTCCTTCTTAAAGGCACATAACGATTAATTCGAGCGCAGTTCGAGCAGCGCAAACGAGTCAGTTTTTAAGGCGCATAACGATTAGTTCACGCTTGTGGCTCAATTAATACATTATTATAAAATGTATTGCAATTTTACAATTTCATTAAATAGATTTCAAAATTTTAATACTACTTGAAAAGAATGGTATTCATTTTTGCTCAGCATTTCTTAAAATAATAAAAAGGATATGCAGTTTGACAGTAAGCATAAAGCTTCAAAGTATTCGTGTTCTAAAACCAGACAACGAAAATATATTTTTGTAATAGATGAAAGGGAACTCAAACGGACAAGCAGGCAAAAAGGAAAAGAAAAGAAAAGAATGGAGAAGAAAATGGAATTTTTATTTCTGCCGCAGATCAAAATCTTCTCACTTAGAACTATCTGGTCCCGGATCAATTGCAGAAGACATACTTCTGTAGATATCAAAAGGAAAAGCATTCCAAAACACTTTTTCTCGTATTCCTCTTACAAAAGCGTCAATCTGCGAAATCTTTTCGAATTTGATCCCCACATATACGTATAAAAAAGATCTGCAGAAAAATGGTTTATTTTCTGTGAGAAGATCTCTTTAAAAAAAAAAAAAAGGGGATTTCTGGTTCATGGAAAGTGAGAGAAGTTTTCTTTCCTCCTGGTGAACTTTGAAAACCCAAGACATGGCGTGACATGCGTCAAAAACAGATGGTTGAATATTTTTTTTCGCTTCTTCAGAACCGTAGTTTGTATAGTTGCACATTACAGAGAGTTGAGTATTTCTTTCTTCTCTTCAGGAACTAAAGCTTGTTTGTCAAAATCATGCAGTAGCAGATTATAATAAATATTCCATCTTGTTTTTGCTTTTTATTATATATTTAAATGTGAGCTTGATGAACGAAGTGACAAGCGCTTTGTTTGGTGCCATCAAGGTTTTCAGGTTCGTCTCCCGACCGTGTCATGGATGTTTGTAGTGTTCGAACTCCAGTTTAAACCGTAGGTCAGGGGTCTAGTATGACTACTAGTACTTTGTTACTAAACCCACCCCCATCACTGTGCCTAGAGCTGAGTTGCCCTTTACAGTTTGGGGAATGATGTGGATGGGAAGTCTGATTGGGCTCCTTGACTCTCTACTATCATATGACCAGGACCTACTGCGTAAAGTGGATTCCGAACCACTACAAACATCCATGGCACGTTGGGATTCGAACCCGAAACCTGTGGTACTATTGTGAGGTGTAATGGAATACCAGGTACTGGTGTCAGTCCATATTCCCAATAGTATTACATTAGTATCACGATAGTACTTGACCACGATTGAGCATATTCGGGTTACCCTAGAGAGACGTATTGCTGCACTTAACCTACCTTCTACAACACTTCAGAATCTTGGAAACTGCCTTGATACAGAAATAGTTTTTGCAGCCATCTGAACTTACAAACTGCTGCTTAATACGCTCCTCCAAAGATATGGTTGTAGGGCATGTCATTAAAAAACTTGATCCTTCTTCTTTTTGTAAGCTGGTTGAAGTGCATATCGATTAGGACCACGTTTTATTAAAATTCTTATAAAAAATGTATTGTAATTTTCGAATTTCATAAAAATAGATTTCAAAATTTCAATGCTACTTGAATAAAAGTATGGTATTTATTTTTTTTCAACATTTCTTTAAATAATGAAAGAATATGAAGTTTGAGGAAGCATAAAGCTCCAAGTTTTCATGTCTAAAATTCCAGGCAAACGAAAATATTTTTGTAATAGATGAAAGGGAACTCAAACGGACAAGCAGGCAAAAAGTAAAAAGAAAAGAAAAGAATGAGAAGAAAAGGGAATTTTTATTTCTGCCGGAGATCAAAATCTTCTCACTTAGAACTGTCGTCCCGGATCAATTTGCAGAAGACATGCTTTTTAGATATCAAAAGGAAAAGCATTCCAAAACACTTTTCTCGATTCCTCTTACAAAAAGCGTCAAGCTGGGAAATCTTTTCGAATTTGATCCCCACATATACGTAAAAGTCTGTAGAAAATTGGTTTATTTTTCGTGAGAAGTTCCTTAAAAGAAGAGGAATTGGAGTATCATGGAAATGTGAGAGAAGTTTTCCTTTCCTTCTGGTGAACTTAGAAAACTTAAGACATGGCGGGATATGCTCAAAAACAGACTGTAAGGATTTTTTTGCTTCTTTAGAATCGTAGCTTGTATAGTTCTACACTACAAAGCGTTCTGTAGAGTGTATTTCTTCTCAGAAGAAACTAAAGCTTGTTTGCCACTATCATGCTGTAGCAGATTATAACAAGTATTACACTCGTACTTTTTGCTTTTATTATATATTTAGATGAGTCAACTCATCTTAATATATAATATATATAAATATGTTTTTCGGAGTTTGATGGCCAGTGACTAGCGCTCTGGTGCTTGTTGCCACAGGTTTCGCGCACGTCTCCCGGCCGTGTCATGGGTATTTTTAGTGTTTGAAATCCAGTTTTTAAAAACCGTAGGTCATGGTCTCATATGACACTACTACACCACACACATCACTGTCCCTAGAGCTGAGTTGCCCATTTACAGTTTAGGAATGATGTGGGTGAGAAGAAGTCTGATCGGGCTCCTGACTCTCTACCATATGACCAGAATCTACGACGTACAGTGTATTCGAACCACTACAAATATCCATGGCACGTCGGAATTCGACCAGAAAACCTGTGGTACTAGTGTGAGGTGGGGTGACACCATAGGTCCTGTGTCACTTCAACACTCACAATAATATTACATTAGCATCGCGATAGTACTTGAACACGATTGAGCATGTTCGGGTTACTCTACGGAGACGTATTGCGTGCTCTTAACCTACCTTCTGCAACACTTCATCTTCAAACTGCTTTGATACAGAAATAGGTTTTGCTGCCATCTGAACTTATAAACTGCTGCCTAATATGCTCCTCTTCAAAGAAGCAACCTGATGGGCCAATTGGCTAGCTTGGCCTTTGGTACCACAGGTTTCTTTCTGAATCCCTGGCGGTGGAATGGAAATTTAGAGTGGTTCGGAATCTACGTTAAACTATAGATTCCGGTCTATCAGAGACCTAAAGTTTGCACAAAATGACCGTGGAGCGACAAACCAAACCAAACCTCTTCAAAGAAATGACTATAGCGCATTATAAAAAATTGATAGTTAATGACTAATCCACGTTTATAGCCCAACTAATACATAATTTAATAATTTTTCTTATAAAATGTAATGTAATTTTCTCAATTTCATTAAGTGAATTTTAAATTTTAATACTACTTGAATAGAAGAATGGTATTCACATTTTTTTCATCATTTCCTTTAAATAATAAAAGGATATGAAGTTTGACAAGAAACATCTTCTAATGCAGCTGGCAAACAGACCGTGATCTTTCGCCATAAGGGCTGCGCCGATGTTACTCACTTTGCATTACCCAGGGGGCGCGTGTAACTGGATGGTAAGCCACGGACGCGGAGTAACAATGCCCCCAGCAGCTCTACGATCCTATTAGGACAGGGACTCCACGGTTTTCAAAGTGGATTCCGAACCAGCTGACAGGAAACATAAAAGCTTCGAAAGTTTTCGTGTTTAAAATTATAGACAACGAAAATATTTTTTTGTAATAGATGAAAAGGGAACTCAAACGGACAAGCAGGCAAAAACAAGAAAAAGATAAGAATGGAGAAGAAAACACGGAATTTTTTATTTCTGCCACAGAT